>JAODAL010010164.1:12500-106668 GCA_025379985.1 Phyllomedusa bahiana | reverse complement strand
TTTTTGCCCGGAATCTGATGGAATTCCCAAGACAGAGTAAGACCTCGGCCATATTCATTAAAAAATTTTGTTTTTTACTTTTTTGACAGAAATCCTACCCACATTGTTCATTTGGTCTTTAGGTTAAAAATGTCAAATATTGTGAACAACATTTATTTCAGCTTTTTTTCTTTCACCACACTCCCAATGGCCAAAAAAGTTTGATACCCCAAATTTTTGGACTGCTTTATTAGCTTTGAAAATTCCAGAAAACAATATCAAGGCTCTAGATGCTTTTTATAGGTTAAATGACATTATTTGAATTCATTGGATTTATAAACATGAGTTTAAGGGTTTTACTTCTATGGCCTATTTCCCTTTGTCTTTGTCTTTTGGTTTACCCCACCACTGGTATTCATTTGTGGAAATTTAGGATTCTGTGATTTTTCCTGGGCTTGGATAGCAGGACTTGCTTTTTGTTTGTATACTCCCCCCCTTCTTAAAACTGGGGGGGCCAGGAGTTTTCTAAATAGTCTTTGATAATGCTGCGTTCCCAAACCCACCCAAAAAGCCCAAGTGAGACAAGAGAGCAAGTGACCAATGTATTCATTGCTGGTTTTTTTCCAATCTGTTTTTTAAAAATTGGGTCTGTGTTCCGTTGAGATTTAAAAGTAGTGGGTTGCTGCTTAGTTTGAGCTAGGTATCCCAAAAATGCTGTTTCATGTGCATGGGACAGATTGATAAAGGGGTTGCATTACACAAAAAAGAACTGGCCAATCCATCAGCAGCTATCCAGGCCGAAAAATGTGGCACATAAACCACTTCTATACCCAAAAATGATATTTTTGCCCTTCATTTCACATAAAATGGAGCATGAAAATTTTGTGAAAACAAAATGAACAAGGAAGGTAAGGTTTTCTTATTTTTAGAACCAAGTTCAGAAGAAAAAACTGGGCATTAAGTTATTTTTCAAAGAAAATTGAAAAGTTTGCTGGTGGGGCCTGAAACAATTGCTTTGGGAAAAAAATTTAAGGATTTTGCAAACTCACAAAACTGGTTACCAAACCCACTTGAAGTTAGTGATTTTTTAAGGAGGAGTGGATCGCTGGGCCAATGCAACGGGTGAAGCTAAGCCCGCCCCGGAACGGAGTCTAAAGCCCCCCTTTTCCCAAGCCCGCCGCAAAGCGGATGGATTGTGCGGCGTGAGGGTTACCAGGGCGTTACCCCTGACGTTTACTTGCGCGATGGCGGCCGGGGTTTTCAGCGTGGTACAGAAACGTAATCAGAGGCGTAGTCGGGGAAGGAGAAGGTCAGGGCAGCAGCAGAGGTCGTGCCCCAAGACGGGCAGACGGTCGGGGCAGGCGGAAAAAACAGGCAAGGTCAGGAAAGAAAGTCAGGGTGTACGGGGTATCAATACGAACTCCAATACTCTCAAACACCAAAAACACCCCCCAACAGATGGCGGAAAGTACTGGGGGGGGATACCTTTAAATAGGCCAGGCCGACAATAACCAATTATCGGGACACGGGGCCCTTTTAAATTTGAGAAGCGGCGCGCGCGGCGCCTTAACGGGGCCAAAAGGGCGCGCGAGGCCCGGGACAGGCAGGCCCCGGCGTTCATTAGCGCGGCCCAGGAAGAAGGGGCCCGAGGCAGCAGAGGGGTGTGCGGGCCCCCGGCCGCCGCGCCGCCCCCTGCGAGCGGGGAGTGGTCGCGGGGGGGCAGCGGAGCCGCGCCCCCGTGACAGTCCCCCCCCCCCTTAGGTCTCCCCTTTTTTTAAAAACCCTAGAGAGGAGGTCGGAGAAGGTTGGTCCCCTTCCCCAGACCGCTCCCCCGGGGCCCACCCCCCCATAAATGAAAAGAACCATTCCCCCCTCAATGTTTTTCGGGCCCAAACCCCCTTGACCTAAAAAAAGATGTTTCAATTTGGGGCAAAGGGAAGGGGGAGACGGCCACGGGAAAAAGGTTTCAGCACCCCCGGGCTTGAGGAGAGAGAAGGGAAAAGGAGTTTGGGGATGGCAGGGTGGGGGAGGCGGAGCTTTTTGGACACCGGGTTTTAGACGTTGCGTACCTAAAAGGGACCCACATATTTAGGACTAACTTGTAGCTAGGCCCCCTAAAGCGAAATATTTGTGGATAGCCAAACCTTATCCCCTGGCTCAAATGGGGGCGGGTCCTACGGTTTTTCTGTCCCCCTGGATTTTAGTGCGGGCAAAAAGGCCCAAAAAGGGGCCTGTCTGTTGCTCCCATAAACCCTTGTTTGTCCTTACTTGGGCCCCCGGGCCGGGACATGACAGAGGTACAGGGGGAGGGGCGGGCGGGGTGTGACCCAACACGACAAAAAAGGGGGAGGCCCCCCGGGCCCCGAATTAAAAGAGTTATAAGAAAACTCCCCCAGGGAAAAGATTCAGACCATTTACCCTGCGGGCGGAACAAAAAGCTAGGTGGGCCCCCAAACCTGGTTGACCCCTCTAAACCTGCCCATTAGTCGGGGGTGGTAGCGGAAAGGAAAAATTTAAATGGATTGCAATTCCACAAAAAGCCCCCCAAAATTAGCAATAAATTGGAACTCCCCTATCAGAGACAATAGTAAAGGGAGACGTGCAGACGGAAAACGTGACAGAAAAATGGGGGGCCATTTGGGGGGCAGAGGGTAACCCAGGCAGTGGGATAAAGTGGGCCATTTTGGAAAAACGGGGGGAAAACAACCCAGATGCCCGTGTTCCCCCAGGGGGGAGGTCCGTAATGAAGTCCATGGCTACATGGGTCCAGGGTTTTTTGGGCACAGGGAGGGTTAAAGAAGCCCTGGGGCTTGAGGCGAGGAACCTTATTTGGGAAAGGGAGGTGCGGCAAAAACAAAGTCCCTCAGCCGAGCAAGGGTAGGCCACCAGAAATTCGGGTAAAAATTTGACCCTATGCACCCTCATTTGGGTGCCACCATAAAGAAGAGGCCCCCACTTCAGGATTCTAAGGCGCAAGGCAGGTCGCACATACGTTTTCCCCCGGGAGGTGGGTGGGGAGGCCCACGGGGGGGCCGTGACGAGTCGCCGGGGGGGACAAGTTGGGGAGGAGGTCGAGCCCCGGGATCCGAGGAAGGATAGAGCATCAGCTCTGGGGTTTTTTGGGCAGCCGAAAATGTAGCCGGGAAGTCAAAAGGGCAAAGAAAAATGACCACCTATTCCCGAGGTTCAGGCGTTGACCGACTGAAGTTATGGGAGTTTTGTGGTCTGTAAAAATGCAAAGGGTGGCGAGCCCCTCCAGAAGGTGACGCCATTCCAAGAGCACTTATGGCCAGTAATTCACGATCCCCAAATGGTATGTTCTTTGGGAGGAAAAGTTTGGAAAAAAAACCACAGGTATGTAGTTACCAGTGAGGATTTTTGCAGGGGGACCGCCCCTGCGCCGCTGACGAAGCCCACTTCCAGATAAAACGGCAGTTAGGGTCTGGACGAGACAGGACCGGGGCAAGAAAAAAGCCGCTTTGAGCCCGGGTTTGGGGTTCTTGGGCCTTGAGGGCCAGGATTTGGGAAATTGGATTTTCTGTCAGGGCCACCCAAGGGGGGCCACCGTGTAAGAAGTGGGGGGTGAATTGCCTATAATAATTCGCAAATCCCAGAAACTTAAAGGCCCGAAGGCCACCGGTTTTGGGGCCCCAGAAAAACCGCGGAGAGCTTGGGGGGGATCCCCTCCGGAGACCCCCATCAAGACGATGTACCCCCAGAGGGAAGCGGCCGTTCAAAGAGGACTTTTCGGGGGTTGGGAAAGAGCTGATGAGTGGGAGTCGCCTGAGGACCTGGCGGGCATGGTGGCGATTTAGTTCTGAGATCAGGGGAGAATTTAGAATATCGTAAGGGGGAAGATTACACAGACTAGGTAGGCCCGAAAAATTCATTAACAAAGTTCTGAAAAAACAGCCGGGGGGGTTTTCGAGAGAATGATAACCAAATACCGAAATGGCCGTCCCCCTGTATTAAAAAAGCCGTTTTCCATTCGTCACCTTTTCCCTTTTTGCGGATTAAAAATTTAGGCCCCCGCGTAGATCCTTTTTGAAAATATTTTGCTCCACGCAGGCGGGGGCAAAAAGTTCGGGTTAAGGGCAAAAGGGTACGTTTTTTTACGGTAATTTTTTTTCAGGGCCCCCATATCGTGCAGGGGGGGAGGCCCCCCCCTTTTCTCCCCGAAGAAGAAGCCCGGGTCCAGCCGGAGACAGGACTTACGGATGAACCCTTTGCGGGGTTCTCCTTACGTACTCAGCATGCCTTTTGTCTCCGGGGCGGGGGGGGGTTAAAAACCCGGGGTCTGGGGGAGTACAGCCAGGTTGCAGGTCAATGGGGAAAAATAAAGGGCCGGGGTGGGGAAGAGTCTCACCTGGCTCCCGAAAAAACATCGGCAAAGTCCCATAAAGGCAAGGTAGAAACCCTTGGGGGGGGGGTTTGGCAGACTTCCCGGGGGACGACTTGAGAGGAGTTGCGGCTTAGAAGGGAAAGAGAGAGACCGCGGAACCCCAACGCGCTTTCACCTGTGCCCAATCCAAAGTGGGGTATGGTCCCGCACCAAAGGGAGGCCCAGGGAAAATTTCCGAGGAGGATCAGGAGGACAGAGTTTTCAACGTTCCTTTTTGAAGAGCCCCAATTTGCAAAAAAAGGGGGGCCCACGGAGGCGGATTGGCCTTAAGGCATTCGCCACTGACCGAGGGACGAAATAGGTTTTGCAGCGGATCACCGGGGCGAAACCTGGTCACAAGTTGGGCTTATGAAGTTTTCCCGCCCACCGAGCGATAAAGGCGGTGGCCTGAAAGGTGCTGTCCGGGAGAAGCACCAAAATGTACGGGCATAGTCAAAGGGGGGGAGGCCATTCGACACCTGGGTTGCCTCTCCCACGGCCCTAGGTGCGGAAGTTTCCCGGGCGCCCCGGCAGTCCCCCAAAGAAATGGCCAAACCCCCACAAAGAACGAGTGCTTTTAGACGACGCTGAGAACGTTCCTCCCGGGGCAGGGGGCTCTCTCGACCGCATAGGTTCCTTTCAAGGGGCCCTGGGGGGAGGAAAAAGGTAACGCTGGAAGTGGAGCCAAGCAGGGAGACCGGCGTGGCGGACGGTTTCCCGTTGAGGCGGAGCTTTGTTGCCTTTGGCAAGCGAAAAATCCACTGGGTGGCCCCAAAGGATTAGGTCATCCAAGGGGGTTTTTTAAATCCCCCGCGGGGAGCTGTCCTTGATTCGCCCCCGAGAGGCTTGCCAAAAAGCCCACCCAAGCTTGTTTGTTCCCGTCCAGCTCCGAAGCGAGAGTGCGAAACGCACCCAATACTGACGACTGTGGTGTCGCCCCCGACGTAGCCGGGGGCGTGCGGCCCCCGAAGAAGTACGGCCCGGTTTTTCGAAAACGGTGCGGAACCCCCCGGGGAAAAGTTTGGGGGGCGCCGTCAGAGGACCCCCGTCCCTTTGAGGCTACAAAGCAAGGGGGGGGGGTTTTAGACAAGAGGTGATTTGAGGCCCCCTTGGCCCCTTGTAGGGGGGTGCCCCATCATTTCGAGGTGGATGGAGCAGGCTGATGAATCCCCCGCACTCTTGGGGTCTCCTTAGGTGAGGGGAGTGGCGATGCAAAGGGCGGTCCTGAAGCCGAAGCAGGGGGGACAATGGACCGGAGAACGGATGAGGTGCAGAGGCGGTAGCCCATGGAGGCAGACGATCGCCCGGTTTGCATCAGGGGCCCCAAGCGGTCGATGGTTGCTCTGCTGGGGACAGCTGTAGTGATTCCCGGAGATCAGGCAAGGTACCCTGGGGGAAACCCTGGCCAGTTGTACTGTACGGGGGGAGTGGATCGCGGGGGCCCCAAGCAAAACGATGATGCTAAGCCCCCGCCAGGGAACGGAGTCTAAGTAGCCCCGGTTTTCACCCGAGCCCCCCGCAAAGCGGGTGGATTGCTGCGGCGTGAGGCTACCCGGTCGTTTTCCCCTGACGTGACTTGCTGCGATGGCGGCCGGGGGGGCAGGTGGTACAGAAACGTAATCCAGAGGCGTAGTCGGGGACAGGCAGAAGGTCAGGGCGGCAGCAGAGGTTCGTAGTCAGAGACGGGCCGACGGTCAGGGCAGGCGGCAAACAGGCAAGGTCGGGAAACGTAAGCAAGCGGACTGGTACACGGGTAATCAATACAGAACTCCAATACGCTCTAACACACCAAAGACACACCAACAGACTGGCAGGAAGTACTGGGGGCGGATACCTTAAATAGGACCAGCGCCCGACAATAACCAATTATCGGGACACTGGCCCTTTAAATTTAGAGAAGCCGACGCCGCGCGGCCGCCTTAAAGCAGCCGGCCACGCGCGCGACGGCCGGGACAGGCAGGCGCGGCGTGCACTGGAGCGTGGCCAGGTAAGAGAGGCGGCGCCGAGGCAGCAGAGGGGTGGTCGCTGGCCGCCGCAGCCGCCGCACCAGAACTCCTGGCAGCGGGGATGTGGGGGCGGGGGGCAGCGGACCCCGCGACCCCCGTGACAGTGATAAGTGCTACATGTCACTGAAAATTCATTTTGTACATTCACACTTGGAATTCTTCCCTGCAAATTCACCGCAGTCCGTGATGAATATGGGGAACAGTTTCACCAAGACATTGCCATGATGAGAAGGTGCTTTCCAGGCTACTGGAACCTTTAATGCTGACTCTTGCTGGACATGAATATAAGACGCATTGAATGCTGATCAAGATTCAAATGTGTTATAATCAGTAAAAGTTAATCTCATGTCTCTCATTTACTATGATACAATCAGAAACGATATCTGTGTTCAGCTCAAACGGCTCTATCACAATAAACAAACATTTTCAAGGAAGCAAAACTTTTGGAAAACAGTGTCCACCTGAAGGTCCCAATTTCATATGTTAAATGATATTATTCACAATTAAACACTAAAGGATAATGTAGCCATCATACCATAAACCCCTTAACGACCAGTTGTTTAGAGACATCACTGCAGATAGAGGGTTTTGCGGCTCCCAGCGGGGCAGCTGTGCTAGAAACAGAGATGAACATAACAGAGCAGTCTCAGGAAGCGGAGGAAACCTCTGGTCCCCAGTGCTTAACCCTTTGATTCACAGACCGCGGCGTAATCAAAGGGCTTTCCCCTGCTTCGTCGGGTGATCGGGATTCCTGGTAACCCGATAGAGCAGGGGAATGTCTGTATAGTCAGCCCTGAGGACCTAGAGTAGACCCAGGGCTGACTGTACAGACGTTCCCTTGCTCCATCGGGTTACCAGGACTGTCTGTATAACAAGCTTGCAGTCAGGGCACACTGGGTGCTCAGGGCCATCTTAACAGCATTATGGACTCCTGGGCAGATTTGTGCAATGGGCCCCACAACCAAGGCAGAATACAGATAACACATCACTTATACCGAAGAGTGAACACCATAAAAATAAACCTCTGCAAACATGGTGCAAGTACATTTTTTTCACATTTCAACCCACTTAGAATGTTTTTTTCAGATTGCCAGTACATTATATGGTACATTCATGGCACCATTTCAAAGAACATCTTGTCCCACAAAAACAAGCCATCATATGTCTATGTAGATAAAAATAAAAAACACTTAATTTTTTTTATGCAGAATTTACATACTACATCTAGGGCCTTATTTACAGCTCAGGCTGCCCTAGGCACTGAGCCTGAAAACGCCCCCCCAACTTAGGGAAAGTATTCAAAGTGTACACTTTTAGTCCGCAAATACAGTGATTCATGATTCTCAATGAGAGCTATGATTACCTGCCATTTTCCCCAATGTTTACTGCGAGCCGAGAGAAAAAAGTGACATGTAAAAGTCTATGGGAGCAGGCACACAGCGTTTTAGAAGTATGCGCTGGCCAGCACATGTTTCTAAAGCACCCGGCATATAGCGCTTCTAAAGCACCCGGTGTATAGCGCTGCTATACCCCGCAAGACGCCATGTGAATTTAACCTAGCACATGATAGATTTAGATATACCAGTTCAGCAGATGGTATCACACATGAAAGGCTTATATACACCTGCTTAGCAGATAGTATTACACAATATTAGATATGCTAGCTCATAGACAGATCCTCAGAGGTCTAGATACACAGTTTCAGCAGACAGTATAACACATGATAGGCTTAGATACACAGGGCCAGCAGGTGGTATAACACTTGATAGGCTTAGATACACAAGTCCAGCAAGTAGTGTAACACTTGATAGGCTTAGATACACAAGGCCAGCAGATAGTATAAAACTGGACAGGCTTAGATACACAGGGCCAGCTGATAGTATAACACTTTATAGGCTTAAATACACAGGGCCAGCAAGAAGTATAGGCTTCCGAACACCCCACATCCCCCCCTTCCTGACACCACACTTCTCCTCCCCCCTTCCTAACACCCCACATCTCCCCTCCGTCAGAACACACCACATGTCTGCCTCCTTTCCTAACACTCTCAATCACTCACCCGTCCTGACGTCCAGAAGGGCAGGGGGTCGGGCAGTCTTCAGCTCCTCACTGCCAATTGTATGAGGGTAGAGGGAGGAGAAGCGCTGCTCCTATCTCTCCTTTCCCAGTAGTGCACCGGGACCGCGCTACAGAGCTGACAATATCAGCATAAGTCCTATGATGATTCTGTCAAAAGGAAGAGGCGGCAGGGAAAGTCGACACCTAACTTTCCCTACTCTTGTAATGGAATGATGTTGCACGCCTAGAAGTATAGGATTGTTCACGGGGTGCTTGTGGAAGGGATATCCAGTCCCATAGACAATGGGGATGTTGAAGTCACCCATGATGAGAGTGGGTATTTCAGTAGAGAGGAAATGAGGGAGCCAGGCAGCAAAATGATCAAGAAACTGGCAGGGTGAGCCGGGGGATCTGTACACAACCGCGACTCTGATATAAAATGGCCGAAAGAGTCTGAGGGTGTGGACCTCAACGGAGGGGAAAGGGAGGGAGGGTGCAGGGGGAATAACCTGGCAGGTGCAGTGTGGAAAGAGAAGTATGCCAACTCCTCCACCCGGTCTGTTCTCAGGTCTGGGGGTGTGGGTGAAGTGTAGGCCGCCGTAGGTGAGAACAGCAAGGGAAGCAGTGTCTGAGTGCTGGAGCCATGTTTCTGTGAGAGCTAGTAGGTGGAGGGAGTTAGAGAGAAATATGAACATGAACAGCAGTGAATTTTTTATGGACAGATTGGGAGTTCCACAGAGTACATTTAAATGGGACAGGAAGATGTGGGACAAATATTATGTAGGTTAGCAGGGTTTCTATGGCAGGAAGAAGAGGAGGTGGGGTTAGCAGTGAAGGAGGGTGGGCCGGGTTTAGGAGAGATGTCACCTGCAGCGAGAAGCAGGAGAATGAAAAGTGACAGCAGGTGGTTCAGTTATGAATATGAGTGACGTTTGTGCAGCATCATGAAAGTGGGTGGTTTGGAGTAGTTAAAGTAAGTAAAAAGTGCATGAGACGCATGTATGGGAGAGCGAAGGAGAGAGGATCTAATGTGGACAGAATTCTTTGGGGGCATGACTGGTCAGTAGGGCGGGAGGCAAAAGGCTGCAAGATAGATTGCAATAGTAAGCATGGTGAATAAGCTGTAGGTTAGTAAGACATTTTGGTCCATACAATACTTGTTTATTTGTGGAAAATATCAAATTGTCGTGAACAATTGGAAATATGTGTACTTTATTTTTGATCTCTGTGTACTGTCAATCACAATGCCCCGCCATGCCCTGTGTCATCACAGGCAGTGACATCACAGGCAGCCCGAAAGCCTTTGTTAGGTTTCCGGGCTGCTAGGGAAGCCATTGGCAGCCGCAGTAAGTAAATAGTGCATGAGACACATGAATGGGAGAGGGAAGGAGAGAGGATCTAATGTGAACAGAACTCTTTGGGGGCATGACTGGTCAGTAGGACGGGAGGCAAAAGGCTGCAAGATAGATTGCAATAGTAAGCATGGTGAATAAGCTGTAGGTTAGTAAGACATTTTGGTCCATACAATTCTTGTTTATTTGTGGAAAATATCAAAATGTCGTGAAAAATTGGAAAATTATGCAATTTTCAAAGATCAAAAGTTTCTGCGTGTAAGACAGATAGGGGGCTTAGAAATTTAGTAATAATATTTCATATTTTCAAGAAAATTTGCAACATTGATGTTTTTAGGGACCAGTCCAGTTCTGATGTGGCTTAGATGGACCTGTATGTTTGTTACCCCCATTACTGACTCCATCTAAGAAACTACACCCCTTAAAGTATTCAAAACAGCATTTAGAAAATGTATTAACCCATTAGGTTTTTCACAGAAATTAAAGCAAAGTGGAGGTGAAATTTCAAAATTTCACTTTTTTTTTTGCAGAATTTAACTTTGTATCCATTATTCACAGGAACAAGGTAGATGTGGCCAGGTAAATGCAACTTAATATTGATTCCCCTGGTTCTACCGTTTTCAGAGATATCTCATATATGGCCCTAGTACGCTATTTGGCTCAACCACATGTCTCAGAGTAGAAGGAGCACCTAACAGACTCTGGGGTCTCATTTTCATTTACGATTTTCTTTAGGCGCCATTATCGGTCTGCGGACATCCTAAGGTGCTATAAACTTAATAAACTCCCCTAAATAGACCCCATATTGGAAACTAAAACCCTTGAGAAATATATCCAGGGGTGTAGAGAGTATATCGACCCAACAGTTGTTTCACAAATTTTTTTAGCGTTAGGTTGTAAAATTGAAAAATTATTTTGTTTTACAGCAATCTGCAATTTAAGCTGAAAATGTTTCATTTGTACAAGGAATCCTGGAAACAAAGCACCTCAAAATTTGTTACACAATCTCTTTCATGTCCAGCAATACTCTATATGTGGGTGTAAACTCCTGTTTGGCTGCATGGCAAGGTGTAGGGGGGAGGGAGTGAGCGCTATTTGGCTTTTGGAAGGCAGATTTTGGTGGGTGCCATGTCGCATTTACAAAGCCAAAAAAAGTACCAGAACAGGTGAAACTTTCCAAAAGTCACCCCATTTTGGATGGATCTCATCTAGGGGTGTATTGTGCATTTTGGGCGCACAGGTGTTATTTTTCTTAGCATTCATAGGTTAGGTCATTACGCACACAGCGATAACAAATATGTGTACTTTATTTTTGATCTCTGTGTACTGTCAATCACAATGCCCCACCATGTCCTGTGTCATCACAGGCAGTGACATCACAGGCAGCCCGAAAGCCTTTGTTAGGTTTCCGGGCTGCTAGGGAAGCCATTGGCAGCCACAATTATATCACAACAGTGCTGATGGGGACAGAAGGAGCCCCATCCTCGTTCTTTCCCTTAGCTGCCGCGTGCAATTGATCATGGCAGCTAAGGGAGTCAGCTCCGGCCGCGGGTGATGCATTATGGAACCAGCTGTAATATACAAGCTCTGTTTGTGAGCTTGCACAATCTTCATGACATACCGGTATGTCAATTTGCAGAAATCCTTTCCCTACTATGACGTATGGGCAGGGCCGGGACAAGGCATTTTGGTGCCCTAGGCGAGTACAGCCAATGGCGCCCCCCCCCCCTCGCTCTCAAAATACCCCCCCAAACACACACACACTAATTCCTCTCGCCCCTGCGCCAGGTCCTGTCACTAATTTTCTGCACATTCCACATAGCTCCGTCCATCCCCCTCAGCAGTCACTGCACAATGAAAATCAGCCCTGACAAATTTGCATTTTCAAAATCGCTCCCCTCCTTATGACAGTGTAATACCCCTAAATAACAGTCACTAAATAATCCACCGATGCATGGAGCAAATCTACCAGACGAATGATTGTTACTAAAAACACTCCTACAAAACCAAGACCCAAAACTATTACTACTTAAGGATCAAATAATCCTGCCAGACCCTGACCAAAGCAACCCCCACATGTGCCTATCAGCTGTACACAGCCTCTGATTACATATACCACCGCCATACAGTGACCATAAAGTTGGTAGATACTAGTTTGTATGTAGACGCTCTCCCAGAAATATAAGTGATTACACTGCAGTTACATTTAGTGACTCACCGGAGACGTCTTTTCTGATCAGCGTCGTTCACTTTCCCTTTTCTTCTCCACCCGTTTCACACCTTCATGCTGAATTGCTTCCGCCAAGACCCCGTCCCTGAGGATTTGGACACAAATATCTTAGATTCCTCACATTTCCAGTAACTCCTTAAATTTATAGGTATATAAGTCCCCTTAGTCAGAACAGGTATATAGATATGCCCTCTCATCAGGCAAGGTATATAGATATTGTCCCCTTAGACAGGTAGGTATATAAATATAGGGGCACTAAAGGGAGGTATATAGCTAGGAGCTCAGGCAAATATATAGCTAGGGGTTCAGGCAGGCGTAAAGGGGGCTACAGGCAAAGGGGTATGGGGGGCCCCAGGCAGGCGTATGGGGCCACAGGCAGGCGTATGGGGCCACAGGATGGCGTTTGGGGCTCAGGCAGGCGTATGGGGGCCACAGGCAGGCGTATGGGGGCACAAGGCAGGCATATAGGGGCCACAGGCAGCCGTACGGGGCCACAGGCAGGCGTATGGGACCTCAGGCAGGCGTAGGGACCTCAGGCAGGCGTATGGGGGGCCACAGGCAGGCGTATGGGGCCACAGGCCCGAATATAGGGGGCCACAGGCAGGCGTATGGGGCCACAGGCAGGCGTATGGGGGGCCACCAGGCAGGCGTATGGGGGCTCAGGCAGGCATAAAGGGGCCACAGGCAGGCATTATAGGGGCCGCGGCGGGCCCTTATGGGGGCCACAGGGAGGCATTATGGGGCCGCAGGCAGGCATTATAGGGGGGCCCCAGGCAGGCATTATAGGGGGCCGCAGGCAGGCATTATAGGGGCCACAGGAGGCATTATAGGGGCCGCAGGCAGGCATTATGGGGGGCCACAGGCAGAATATGGGGGGCCACAGGCAGGCGTATGGGGGCCACAGGCAGAATATAGGGGGCCACAGGCAGGCACTTAAAAACAACAACAATTAATACTTACCCAATCCCGGGCGCGCGCTCCTCTTCTGTCCTCTTCAGCCCCGCGCTCCTCCGGCAGCTCCTCGGGCGCACGCCTGTGACGCCTGTGCGCCCGAGGAGAGGCAGCGTCGCGATGACATCACGTCATTGCGACGCTGCCGGCTGAGGCGCACGGGACCGCGGCGGGTCCTCAGCGCTATGAGGACCCGACGGCCCCGCTGTGTCAGCCCTGCAGCTCACCGGAGGATCCAGCGATCCTCCGGGGAGCGGGTCCGACACTGTCTGTGGAGCAGGGAGCGCTTGCTCTCTGCTCCGCAGAAGCGGTCACAGAGACCGCCGGCGCTTCAGGCTCACGGCAGCGGCCTGGAGCCCGGCGAGGGTCGGGACCCTGACGGCGCCCCTTAGGGATAGGCTGAGGTAGGCGCCCTAGGCGGTCGCCTACCTTGGCCTACCCGTCGTCCCGGCCCTGCGTATGGGTATGTCAAATGTTGTAAAGGGGCTGAAGCTCTGGTGCAAATGGGTCTTTCAAATGGACAAAGACTTCTTAAAGCATACTTTAAGAATTGTGGTAAAATGGCTTCAAGATAAGAAAGTAAAGAGAATAAAGTGGCTATCAAAAGACCTTGTCCTGGTCAAACTCACCGGAGACAGAAGGTGGATCCGCTGGGTCACCGTTGGGAGTTGACCTACAACAGGGAGCAGAGTCTAAGCAGCCCCCAGTGTCACCAAAGCCCACCACAAGGTCAGTTTGACTTTGCCGCAGGGAACTCCCAGGTCACTACCCCCGACATAGGTTCTTGAGGTGACAGCCAGTGTCGGCTGGAACAGGCAAACGGTCAGGGATGGCAGCGTACAAGCAAGGCAGGGTCAGGAATGTAGCTGAGGGCAGGTAACAAGAGGGCTATTCAGGAAAAATGAACAGGAACGGTAGGCACATAGAAATGGACAGCAATAACTGGGCGTGGGATGCAGAGTGAGGTGCCCAGAAATAGCCAATGGTCAGGCATGATTGTCTGAGGAAGGTTAGGTGGCTTGTCCCCTAGAGGCCGGTTGAGAGCAGACGGCTGGCTGAGAGACAGAAAGGAGGGAGCGACGGCAGGTAGCGCTGGAGAGGTGAGTAGTAGAGCATAGGAGCCAGTGCTGGCGCAACCACAGATCAACACCCAGAACGCGGCAAGACCCGTCAGAGAGGTTGGGAAATGTACGTAACCGCGGGCTGGGTGTCGAACCATGGAATGCGCCCTTACTGCCGTGACCTTAATCCCCTAGAAAATACATGTGCAAAAGTCATATTAGAGCATGGAGACCTACGAGCCTGACTCTGTTACACCAGTTCTGTTAGGAGGAATGGAGTAAAATTTTAGCAACTTTTATTAAAAACTTTTACTAAACTTTTTTTTATTAGTCCACCATGAGACTTGTCAACTAATGGGGACAATTATTTGAACACTGCACTGCAATACTTGTCTATTGCAATGTATTGAGTTGTTTCCACAATGCTACTTGGACAAAGTGTATAAGGAATATTAACATGGCAGAACTGAGGGCCCCCACTAGGCACCACATGTCAGCCATTTGACACTGTTAAAGAAGTCCACCCCTGTTAAATGTCTTTGATGATGTGGTCCCATTTGACTTTTTCAGCTACACTATTTATTGATCTCCAATCTATCAGATGACTTACATGTAGGTCAAATGACACAAGGGATTTAGAGAACATCTCCCACCAAAATGAAGTTTTTCTTTGTCTTTGGAACAGACATTATAGTCGTATGATAAATACATTCTGCACTATATGACTGTGATTTTCTTCCAGTATCTTAAACTGTAGCTGTTCTTGATTTTTTTCGGTATGTTCTGTATTTTAAATTGCTGCTGATGAATTATTATGGGGTATCCAGCCCTCTAAGAATACAGAATTTAGCAGCCAATTAGTCGATCTTGTCAACAGAAATACTGATACAGAAATAGATACTAAAAAATGGAATTTTTTTTTATTTTATTTTAGCCCCTTACTGACACTGGATGCATGGGTACTTCCTTTTGTTGGTAAGATTCTATGTAGCGGGCTTAGTAAGTCCGCCACATAGGAGGATGGTATCTGCTGCTAATTGCCGCTGACATCCTTCAGCTCCACTCTCTGCTGTTTAGCCATTTAAATGCTGTGGCATCTAAATGAATAAGAAGAGTATTGTTTCTCCCTCTGATTGGCACCCCCACAGGTTATTGATCTGTTAGCACAGCAGCTGGAGGCCTAATAAAGGCTTCCATAGCTGCTGTGATAAGAGTTCCAATGCTTCCTGCCATGGTTATATAATGCAGAAGGTTGTACATGCGATGAAACCTTTAGTGGTCAAGTGCCCTAACGAGACAATGGGTGACATGTCAGAAAAGAGGCGCCTCCACGCCAGTTTTAATGCACATTAGATCATACATGCCAACTCTCCCGTTTTTTGGCGGGGGGTCCCGCTATTTGGGGTCCCCCCCCCGCCCTCCCGGGGGAGTTGGCATTCCTCCCGCCGCCTGCAGGCAGCGGGTGTTCTTTAAATTACCATGGCACAAGAGTAGCGCTGGTGCGCTACTCTTGCGCCGCCGGGCCGCTCCTACAGGCGGGTGAAGCGGCCGCTCACCCGCCCGGAGTCTCACTGTGCGGGGAGGAGGCAGGAGGGATCGCTCCTTCCTCCCTCCTCTCCCTGTATGTCCGGCGTCTGTGTGCGCCGTGCATACAGATCAGCGGCGCAGGGGAAGTGACGCGCGGCTGCAGGGGAGTGACGCGCGGCTGCTCTCACTTCCCCCTGCGCCGCTGAGGAGATCGTCCGGAGCGGGCGTGCTGCAGGAGCCTGGTAAGGTAAGTGGATTTTATTATTTTATTTTTATTAGCTATAGGGGGGATCTACCTGGCTAACAGAGAGGGCAACTACCTGGCAACAATGGGGCATCACCTGGCAACAAAGGGGCACTACCTGGGGCACAACGCAAAGGGGGCACTACCTGGCAACAGAGGGGGCACTACCTGGCTAACAGATGGGGGCATCTACCTGGCTAACAGATGGGGGCACTACCTGGCAACAGATGGGGGCACTACCTGGCTAACAGATGGGGGCACTACCATGCAAAAGAGGGGGCACTACCTGGCAACAGAGGGGCACTGGGCACACCTAGGCAAAACAATGGGGGCACTACCTGGCACAGAGGGGGCACTACCTGGCAACAATTGGGGCACTACCTGGCAACAGAGGGGGCACTACCTGGCAACCAATGGGGGCACTACCTGGCACCAATGGGGGCACTACCTGGCAAAACAATGGGGGGCACTACATGGCTAAACAAGATGGGGCACATATACTACCTTGCAACAATGGGGCATGGCAAACTACCTGGCATGAACAATGGGGGGCATAGCCTACCTGGCTAACAATGGGGGGCACCTACCTGGCTAACAAAGTGGGGCATCTACCTGGCTACAAATTTGGCTCTACCTGGCTACAGAGGGGGCATCTACTTGGCTACAAGGGGGCATCTACCGGCCTGTAAGGGGCACTACCTGGTTATGGGGGGCTACTACCTGGCTATAAGGGCATCTACCTGGCTTTCTTCCAAAGCCGTTATGCAGTTAGGTGGAGTGGGTGTGGCTTTTTGAAGGGGCGTGGCATACCGACAAGATGGGCGTGCCGCCCACTAAAGTCTCCTGCTTTTTCATTTTCAAAAGTTGGCAACTATGCATTAGATGAGTGTGTACTGCACCTGAATGAATGAATGAACCTGTCAAAAATCTGCTGTGTGGTCTACCTTGCATAGCATAATTGATGCGCCCCTAATCTAGGCGCATAGCATTGTGGAGGCGCATAGCATATAATTGCTTGCATGTTTGATGCTCCTACTTTAGGAATATTCACATGTGTCGTGCCTGGCATATAATGCACCTCGTTTTGGTGTACGACAGTTAATTTATTTAAGAAATAAAGTGTCAACAGTTTTTTGGCACAAAATACAACAAAAATGGCACAGCCCTAATTGGACATGTCGCCCTATATGTACTGTATCTCACAAAAGTGAGTACACCCCTCACATTTTTGTAAATATTGTATTATATCTTTTCATGGGACAACACTGAATAAATGACACTTTGATACAATGTAAAGTAATCAGTCTGCAGCTTGTATAACTCAACAAAGCCATCAATGTCTAAACCACTGGCAACAAAGGTGAGTACAGCCCTGAGGGAAAATGGACCAATTGTGAACAAAAGTGTCAATATTTTGTGTGGCCACTATTATTTTCGAGCACTGGGGTTCACTAGGGCTTCACAGGTTGCAGCCACTGGAATCCTCTTCTACTCCTCAATAACAAGATCACAGAGCTGGTGGATGTTAGAGACCTTGCACTCCAGTCTGGAGACATGCTTGACCAGCCTAGCACTTTTACCCTCATTTCCTTTAGCTAGGCAGTAGTCATCTTTGAGATGTGTGTGGGGTCATTATCATGTTGGAATATTGCCCTGTGGACCAGTTTCTGAAGGGAGGGGATCATGCTCTGCTTCAGTATGTCAGAGGAAAAGTTGGCATTCATGGTTCCCTCAATGATTTGTAGCTCCTCACAGCCGGCATCACTATTTTAGCCCCAAACCATGACACTCCCATCATGCTTGACTGTAGGCAAGACACACTTGTTTTTGTACTCCTCGCCTGGTTGCTGCCACACACGCTTGACACCATGTGAACCAAATAACTTAATCTTGGTCTCATCAGACCACAGGACATGGTTCCAGTAACCATGTCCTTAGTCTGCTTGTCTTTAGCAAACTCTTTCGTGCTTTCTTGTGCATCATCTTTAGAAGAGGCTTCCTTCTGGGACAACAGCCATGCAGATCAGTTTGATGCAGTATATGGTCTGAGCACTAACAGGCTGAACCCCCACCCCTTTAACCTTTGCAGCAATGCTGGCAGCACTTATATGTCTATTTGAAAAGACAATCTCTGGATATGGCGCTGAGCACGTGCACTCAAATTATTTGGTGGACTATGTCGAGGCCTGTTCTGAATGGAACCCATCTTGTTAAACTGCTGTATGATCTTGACCACTGTGCTGTTGCTCAGTTTCAGTGTGTTGGCAATCTTTTTATAGCTCAGGCCATCTTTATGTAGAGCAACAATTCTTATTTTCAGATCCTCAAACAGCCATGAAGTGCCATGGTGATCTTCCAGTGACCAGTATGAGCGAGTGTGAGAGCAATAACACTAAATTTAACACATCCGATCCCTAAGGGTGTGTTCACACAGCTTATTTTGGGGCGCATTTTACAGTGTATTTTGCTTAATATGCGGCGTAATGCACCCCGCAATTACAGTAATCCATAGCTCTCATAGAGAACTATGGATTACGCCTCCGGGGAGGGTAAATGGCAAATTGGGCACAATTTGTCCATTTTCACTTTCACAAGTATATTATTTTTATACATTTCACATCACTTAGAATTTGTTTGCGCTTTCCCAGTATATTCTATGGTATAGTCAATGGCACCAATAAAAATTAAATCTTGTCTGGTAAAATAAAAATCTTCATATGCCTATGTAGATGTAAAAATAAAGTTATAGCTCTTGGAAGGTGGTGAGGAAATAAAAGAAAAAGGGCCAAAAAATTATGACTGGAAGAATTTAATGTTCACAAGGGAATGTGTAATAAACTAATACTGATTATCCTCAAAAAAGTATGACAGATTCACTGGTACACTGGCAGGGTCAGACAGACCCACAGTGGAGGAGGGCCCCTGGGCAGAAAAGTAAGACGTGGAATACAAGAGTCAGGTGCACTATGTGTGGTCATTTATGGTGGGCCCCAAGAATCGACTCCATTAGTGGGCCATAGGAACCCCAGTCTGACAATGTACACTGCTCACTTTCTTGTTATAGGGTTTTCTAATAAAATGATTTTTGTAGAACACAGTTGACACTAGGAAAGCAACATAAGGAGGAATTTATACAGGCTCAGTGAATTCAATGCGTCATCGATCATAGATATGGATATTGGACAAAAATACCTTTGAGAGTAAAGGCACACAGGAAAATTCACATTTCTGCAATTAAATCTGTAGCGGCAAATCCACACCAAATTATGTGAATTTTGATTTGTTACAGATTTGCTGCCACATAACATGCTGATTTAAGATTGAAAAAAAATTGGAGCACGTTTAATATGCGTATTGCACCAGAATTCTGCTATTATTTGTGCTAAAATATTGGCATACATGCTTTACACCCCATTTATAATGTGTTTAGACAGTTTTTACACACCTTAGCGCTATGTCCGATAAAGGAGGTGTGGTTTCATACACAGGATTTATCATACAGCATGAGCCATAGCAATAAGTCTGGCACAATTGTACAATTTCTAATCTAAATTTACACTAAGTATTAGGCTATGTCTACACAGCAGCGAACAAAGAACAACCTGAAAACCAAATCCGAAAAACTGTCTTTCTAAAGCTGCTGAAAAACCATGTTTTTTTATGCATTTTTGGCACGTTTTTTGCACGTTTTCTTTTGCAGAAATACACAGTATTAGATTTGCTGTGGATTTCTGCAAAAAAGGGGCCAAAAAGGTGCCAAAAATCATCCGGCACTTTACATAGTAATTTTTCTGCCCTGCTCAGTCGTTTTTTGCAACATGTTTCAAAAAATGACCAGCAAATAAAACATGCAGAAAAAAAGACGTTCTGTGGAGACTACAGGAAGTTTTTACCATAGAAGTCTATGGGACCTCTTTTCAGTCGTTTTTTCAGCGTTTTTCATTTTATAAACCGTTTTTGTGTGCAGTTGAGACATAGCCTTAGACAGGATTAGTAAATGTGCCCTTATTGTGTTAAAAATCTACAGCTGTGGATTTTGCAGTAAATCTGCAATAAACCTTTCTTGCAGATTTTTTATAGATATGGGCTCTGCTATTGAAGTCAGTAAGGAATATCCACAACAAAACTGCAGCGTAAATATAAAAATAGCTTGTACTTCTTAATAGGTTATTTGTGTTATTTGAATACATAGGTGACCAGGTAGTGTCCGAGGGCCAGCTGCTTAAAGGGAATGTGTCATCAAAAAATGTCTAACTGTTTAAGTTCCGTTTTTATGTTAAACACATTTTTTAGGAATTTTTGGTTGTTTTTTTTAATTTTTCATATCACTTTCAATATTTTTTAATAATTCTTAAGTCTTGTAGTTTGCACTTTGGCCACTAGGCCTTGTTTGCACTGCTTTAACAGATGTCAGAGAGATGCTTTACAGTAGCTTCATGCATGTAGGAGACTTAAGACGACTCAGTCCCATTCACTTCTATAGGAGAGTTTTCTAGGCATGCTCTGTGACCTGGGAAGAAGTCACTGTGCAGGGAGGTGAAAGGGTGAACTGTGACTATCTCCTCTTGTGACTGGTGGATCCTGTGTTATCTATTCACACTGGTGTCTCCTTTCAGTTTGATCCTCTTTGTGCTGATAATAGGCAAACAACTGAAATTCTTTCTGTACAGAACAGAAAGTGTCAGACTATTATTAGGCGTAGTGGCAAAAGTGAAAACTGCAGGGCTTAAGAATTATTAAAAAATATTGAAAGTGATATGAAAAATTAAAAAAAACAACCAAAAATTCCTAAAAAATGTGTTTAACATAAAAATGTGAGTTAAACAATAAGTCATTTTTGATGACACATTCCCTTTAAGGAGCCCTCTAACCCCCTTTAAACCACATGACAGAGGTGGACCACACTTCAAGAGGTTGCTTGACTCTTGTCTATGTCCTACATCTGATATTGCTGCTCCTTGAATCCTAGTGAATGTTGCTGAGCTGCAATTTGCCTTTGGGCAAAAATGTCACTGTTGTTTAAAGAAAAACACACTGATCTTTCTAACCCTGTTTAATCCCTTTAAACTGTCAGTGGAGCAAATTACTTTTTTCTCTTCTGACATGTTAAACACTCACAGTCACTCAATTGAGTATGTACAGCAGAATTAAGAAGTGCCATTATGCGGGTGTGGTGACATAACCAGTCCCAGCATGTGTGCCCAAGAGAGCCCCACTCTGCCCTGGTTCTGCTGCTTCCTATATTGACACATATGAAGTCACACCTTGTTGGGACAGACTTAGTGGATCTTTTTTGTCGTCATGAGTATTTGTGTTACCCCACAAGTAACTATAGACACAGGGAGAAGGTCATGGTAACAAATGTGGTTTCATTCTTGAGAGCTCAAATACCTTTTATAACAATGAGAAAGTCACCAGTGTGACAACATGACTCTGTCACTTCAGGTTGGGTATTATAGAAGCTAAACAAGTGCTCCTTGATAAAATATCTTTGCAGTAGAGGACTCCTGGTGCTTACAAAAGGGTGGAAACAACAAGGCTCTGTTCACATTATGCTTATGGCCCCCATTTATTGTATATGTCAGGAAGAGTTCTTGATTTATAAGTGATGATTGCCTCCAATAGATCCAATATTAAAGAAAAGAAACAAATCAATTCAGAGCAAGCCCAGCAAGGTCTCAATACTCCCTCCATGTTCAAACAGATGGAACATACATCAGACCACTTCTTTCCTAAAATATATATTTGTAAATATTCCTGTATCCAGATAGGGCTTGAGAAAGAGGACGGAGCTCTCAAGACGTCACTGTAGCATCACAGATGTGCTATCAGCTCCGCTACAACTTACCATGGAGTTAAAGGGATATTCCGACACTGAATAACGCTCGTTCGTCCATTGTAGAAATAGAAGCTAAGGGCTTGTTCACACGACGCTTTTGTGATCTGTTTTACGTATCGGTTGAGCTTTGCTTCCTGAAAGCGGATGCGAAAGGCGCCGTGGGCGGCTGGACGGGGATCGGAGGTGAGCGGCGTGCTGCAGGGAGATGAATGGGAGGCGAGGTGCTGTGGGGGGCATCGGAGGTGAGCAGCGAGGAGAGAGAGTGAGATAGAGAGGGAGAGAGAGAGGGGGAGAGAGATTTTGTGTGTCTTATAAAAAAGTATCCGGAAAGCGGATCCGTAAAACACAGGTAAAAAAAAAAGTACGAATCCAAATGAAGTATAAACTGCTGCGTTTTTCGGATCCACTTTCCGGATGTACTTTTCACACCCCGAAAACGAATCCGTAAAAAGGATCCAAAACGTCATGTGAACAAGCCCTAAGACTCATACTTATCGCGCGAACGCTCCCATTCACTCCCAGCTGCCGGTGCATTCATGTGACAGGTTCAGCCAATCTCTGGCCACAACCTCTCGTGCACGTGACCTCTGTGGCCTGTAATTGGCTGCAGCTGTTATGTGCATGAAGTCCGATCACTGCTTCAGCAATGATGAACGTACCCGCAGTGTCCGGGAGGTAAGTATGAGTCTTAGCTTCTATGTTTACTCATACTCCGATGGACAAACAAACAATTTTAGGGCCCAGAACACCCCTTCAAGCAAACTTCTGTGGGCCAATATAACGGAAATATGATTTGCACTGGATCAGGTACTGCAGTTTTTAAATCATCTATTTATTACCTATATTAAAATGCTTATTAAATATTGCACTGGAATATTTAGAATTATATATATATTATATATATTAGGAAAGAAGTGGTCTTGTCAAAATCTGATGCATGTCTCCAAGAGATGCCATACAGTGGTAGCAGCAGGTTGATGTCAGGCCTACCAGTGTTGAGTGTTGCTGGGAGCTGTGGTGCACTGGAGCAGTAAATTAGCCACATAGATCTCTCAGCTTCAAAGATCTCCACAAGCTTTAATCACGGCAAAGCTTCTTAAAGCATGTTTCACTTTTAGATCCTCAGCAATAACACAGCCTCGGTTGTGGGTACATAAACTGACAATTCACCACTCAACCACAAACACTCAGGAGGACAACACCTCTCTACTCCCATATAGCTGACCCTTTTTCTCTTCAGATACCATTACTCCCCTACTTCCTGCTGTAGTTATCTTGACTTCTCTATCCACTCTGCAGGCTTTACTGTGCACTTGATGCATTCCCAGCTGTTGTAGCCCAAATTTCCCCATGGCCCTACCACCATCAGGCCTGCAGCACATATCGTAACTCCCCCATTACGCTCTCTTTGTCTCTCTGTCTCTGATTCTTTGCACTCTGTCCTACTCTCCTTTTGTGCTTTTTCTCGCTATCTTTCCTCCTTCTTCTTCTGAGTTGTCACTGGGCCCAGTGTAAAGGGCAGTCTGTGCTTGAACCACAGCCGGCTTGGGGTCAAGAGATCTCCTTTACTGGAGCTAACAACCAGAACTTGACTAATGCAACACTGACAGCTTACATATAGAACAAACTGGAAGCACATGGCAGACCCCTTTTACCTGTATAACCTGCAGCCCCTCGCTTCATCTCACACCAATCTGCTGCAGGTCCAGCCATGCTTTTGTATGGTGCCTATAGGAAAGTAAAGGATTAAGATGACTATGAAGTAATACGGTATGATATATATATATATATATATATATACACATCCTGTTTGTAGCGGGTTGTCCCACCCCTACAACCCATAGCGTCCTATTTTAAAAAAAAAAAAAAATGTATGCTGTGCAGCGTCCTTTTTTATACTTAATACTATTTTGTGGAATAGCATAGTTTACTACACTATTCTGTACTTTTTTTTTTGCAATACATTAGCAAAAAGTGGACAGATAGAGCTCTAATCATGCTAATGTAACCCTATGATAATGAAGTGGGAAAACCACAAAGGATGTGGCTGATTGTGGCTTTCAAGACCCTGCTCACTCCAATGTAACAGCTTGTCAGTGGCAGAGCTAGGGTCTTGGATACGTTTTTGCAATATGTAAAACGTATTGCGTTAAACGCATCCAAAAACATAACACAAAGTGTGGTACATTTTTGGATACGTTTTCTGGACTCCAAAAGTGTATTCCTGTTGTTTCTATTGGCTTTTCAAAGTGTAAAACGGATCAAGAATTGACATGTCAATTCTTTGAACGCATCTGTTTTACGCAATGCAAAAAAGTACGTAAAACACGTATCGCCTGTATGATGATATGTATTTTACATTGAAATCAATGTAATCATACTTGAACATTATTAAATATGTCTTGGGGTCCATTTTTTGGGACGTAAAACGTATCCAAATACATATTTAATAAGCACCGTGTGAACATATCCCTACAGTTTTTGCCCATAAGTTTGGTGCCCCTCTTTACAGCAAACTACCCCATAGACATCACTTAGCATCTAAATACATTGAATTAAAACATACCTTTTATTAACACAATAATAAAACCTATACTTATCCTACTAAGACCCTCAATCCACCTGAATACCCTAACCTAACCAAAAGACACATAGGGTAATCACCCCAATAAGGGCTCCTCTACCAGGAACCTAATCCCTTACTATCAATCCCTACAATTCCCTACTTTAGGAATACTATAAATAGTAATAAATACTAGATATTTTAAACACAATCTATTCCAAGAATGGTCGTGCTTCCTTCAGATATATCCTAAGAGCACTCTACCATAATGATAAATCACCATTCAATTCAAAGGGAACTCCTCCTCCTCTCTACAGTACAAATATCCTACGTATACTATTTAAATAGAATCCATCAAATAATCAAACACACAGATATGTGGAAAAAAGCTTTGAATTCACAATCCCCATCATATATATCATTTCCTACACCAGGCCCTCTTTACAAACCACATCCCACTTTTTAGGCCACATATCTTTTTTACAGACTTGTCCTCAATCCATATATCATAATCAAGACATAATAATAATAATTAAAAAATGTTTATATGTCATGATTCTCGTAACTTTTTTTGTCGATGGAGCTATGTAAAGACTTTTTAATGGGATATGGTGACGTTCTCATTGGTATCTTGTTGGGTTATATACGTTTTTTTTTTACATTTTATTCAGTTTTTTTGTGAAGCTGGATGACAAGAAAAAGAGGATTCTGGAACTTTTTTAAAATTTTTACTGGTGATGGTCACCGTTCTGGTTAAATTGGATTGGTACAGATAATACCTATATAACTTTTTTTTTACTAAATAAAATGTTTGATTTTTTTACTTAGGAATCAGAGGTTTTGTTCTTGTTTCTATTTACTTATTTAAACATTTTAAATTTATTTGCCTGTTACTTTTTTATATGATCCCAACGTGGGACTACGCTATGTGATCACTTTTATAATACAAAGCAATACATTACTGTATTACTATGTATTATACTGACAGCCTATTAGACTCTAATAAGCTCCTGTATATGGCAAATTGCAGGGTGGCCATGGTTGCCATTGTTAGCCAGAGGCCAAATAAAGGCCTTTGGTTGGCAATGGCAATCATAGGCACCCGTGATCATGTTGTAAGGGTGCCCATGGGCAGTGCCGCCAACAGACATTTCAGGGCCCCATACAGCTGAAGCACCTGGGCCCCCCCCCCCCCGTAACCCCACCCCCAGCAACCCGATCGCCCCGCCCCCAGCAACCCGATCGCCCCGCAGCAAAAAAACGGCTTCTAGGATATAAATGCACCCATTTTACCACATAATACAGTATGCAAAAAAGAACTGTATTGTATAGTACTATACCAAGTGAGTCACATATCTGTCTGTCTCACACATGTCAGTCTAACATATCATAGACACAGGGCTAAGTAGCTCCATCCATATCCCCCACCCACATACAATATCCCCCTCCACCCACATACAATATCCCCCTCCACTCACATACAATACTATGGGCTGCTGTCCTCACAATTATATTACCAGGTTAGTAGACAAGACCCTAGGTAGGTTGGCAAATGGGCAGGGTAATTAGACAGGCCCTATTTAGGTAGGTAGACCCCAGCTGGCTAAGTTGCTAGGCCGGCCCCAGGTAGGTTGGTGGGTACCTAGCCACGGGTGGGTAGGTGAATAGCCCCCAGGTAGATAAACAGGCCCCTTTAGGTAGGAGAAAAGGTAGTTAGGAGCCTCAGTTAGCTAGTGTGCAGGAAGTCGAGGCCTCCTTTAGCTAGTGTGCAGGTAGAGTCCCCTTGAGTTTGTAGGTAGTTAGGGCCCCCTTTAGCTAGTTTGTTGGTAGTCAGGGCCCTCTTTGGCTTGTAGGCAGTCAGGGCCCCCTTTATGTTTAAGTAGAGTCAGGGCCCTCTTTATGTTTAGGTAGAGTCAGGGCCCTCTTTATGTTTAGGTAGAGTCAGGGCCCGGTTTAGGTAGAGTCAGGGGCCCCCTTTAGGGTTAGGCAGAGTCAGGGCCCCTTTAGCGTTAGGCAGAGTCAGGGCCCCCTTTAGATAGAGTCAGGGCCCCCTTTAGATAGGAGTCAGGGCCCCCTTTAGTCAGGAGTCAGGGCCCCCGTTAGATAGGAGTCAGGGCCCCCTGTAGGCAGGAGTCAGGGCCCCCTTTAGGTAGAGTCAGGGCCCCCTTTAGGTAGAATCAGGGCCCCCGTTAGATGGAGTCAGGGCCCCCTTTAAGGCACGTCAGTGCCTGCTTTCTTATATATATAGATAAAAAAAAAAAAAAAAAAAAACACTGAGCCTCGGCCTTTGACCGATCCACGGAGCAGGCCCCAGCCGGCTCCTGCCGCCCTTTTGATAGGAGTCAGGGCCCCTTTAGATAGGAGTCAGGGCCCCCTTTAGATAGGAGTCAGGGCCCCCTTTAGGTAGAGACAGGGCCCCCTTTAGTATGGTCAGAGGCCCCTTTAGGCAGAGTCAGTGCCCCTTTACGATATGAGTCAAGGTCCCCCTTTAGATGAGTCAGGGCCCCCTTTAGATAGGAGTCAGGGCCCCCTTTAGATAGGAGTCAGGGCCCCCTTTAGGTAGGAGTCAGGGCCCCCTTTAGATAGAGTCAGGGCCCCCTTTAGATAGAGTCAGGGCCTCCGTTAGATAGGAGTCAGGGCCTCCTTTAGGTAGGAGTCAGGGCCCCGTTTAGATGGAGTCAGGGCCCCCTGTAGGCACAGTCAGGGCCCGCTTTCTTATATATATAAAAAAAACAAAAACACTTACATGAGCCTCGGTCCTGCCGCTCCCGGGCGCTCCCCGCCGGCTCCTGCCGCACTGCATAGGCGGCGCGGTGAAGTGACATCACCGCACCGCCTACGTCACTAGTAGGTGCCGGCGCCTGGCAGGCTGAAGGCCTAACGCCTTCAGCCTGCCAGGGAGATCAGCAGAGCGCAGCGCTAGTGGCGCTGTGCTCCGCTGACACCGCGCAGCCCCGGGGTGGTCTCTGGGCGCTCGGGACACAGGGCCCGGGCGTTCAGAGACCGGATGCGCGGCCGGGCCCAGGGGAGCGACGGCACTGCCTCCGGGGCCCCCAGCAGCTCAGGGCCCACACTGTGGGCCAGCCTGAGCCTGGTTCGGCGGCTGAGCCGCCGGGCCCCGCTCTGACATGAGGAATAAGGGGGCCCGCTCGCAGCGCAGCACAGGAGTACCGGCTGTACCCCCTGTATGGCGGCCCTGCCCATAGGTGACAAAAGGCGACCCCTCCCTCTGTTAATCACCAAAATGCTGGATCAAGGGGGTTAAATGGCCTGGATTGGAGCTAGCTCTGTTCTCGGACGCTGCAGTGGGAGCCTGGCTGTATATGACAGATGACTCCGCCTGCAGATGGTGTCGGCATCGCTTAGCCCACCCCATACCAGAACAGACCCTGCGAGACTACAGCCTTCAGTGCCAGGCCAACTCTGTGCTGCCCGAAGTGGATGCCCCTCACCCCCATCCACTCCGCACACTCCTATTGCTACACCCTTCAGCTTGCTACACCTTTTGCGTGAATATTTCCATAGATGTATTTTACCACCGCTGACTTCCAGCTTTATTTTCGGTCACCTGCTATGCAGAAAGCAATATGGTCTAGATTTTAGATGATTACTTCCACACACTACTTACATGTCACATGAATTATGTGTCATAGCAAGGACTGAGAAGGATTAACATCTGCAAGAAAGACAGGAGTGACAACATTTCTCGGGGAGTAAAAAAAGAACTACAGAGCTAAGTGCTGAGAGATTACGGGACGGAAAATTCTGCAAATAGAAGCCTTTTGTATGCAGCAAAGAATACAGTCTGGAATGTGCCCCTCACTGGTTGCTGCATCTCATACAACATACGTCATAAGCGTGCAGAAGTTACCAGGAGTCAGTAGACTATGACCGACCTGATGTTCTGAGGAGGAAATAAGGAAAAAAAAATACCTTGACTCTCCCAGCATTACCTCACTTCTGTGATTAATTCGATCTCTGTTGCAACATTATTAATTTATCCGTACAGTTGTAGAGTGATACAGCCTTGGGTGGCGTCAGGCAATCCTTATAATCCTATTATTCATCTAAAGGATGGTCTTTTGAAGATCATTTTACATCATTCTAGTACCATAATCTTATCCTTGCTGGTGATACTCTGTTTTCCCCATATTGCCATCCACACCTCTCATGCTCTTCTAGAAAGCATCTATTTTCTCTTATCCACTTTTCCATCCCTCCAGTGCTCAATTACGTGAAACAGAAATTTTAGCAAATGGGCCGAAGACCTAAAATAACCCCACAACTGTTATAACTGCCCCACTACCAGTTATTTACCATTGTTGTTGTTCTCCGGTTTTCGGTCAAAATCACATTCAACCCAAATCTAAATGATATCAATTAGGTTGACCTGAACCTCCCGTTTACCACTCTAGCTCCCCTTCAATCCATCCACAACTCTGCTGGTCGTCTTATTCACCTCTCTCCTCGCTACACTTCTGCCTCTCCCCTCTGCCAATCCCTTCACTGGCTACCCATTGCCCAGCGCATTAATTTAAAGCTACTAATCATGACCTACAATGCCCTCCATAACCTCTCCCCTCTTTACATCTCTGCCTTAACCTCTAAATACCTCCCCTCACACAATCTCCGCTCCTCACAGGACCTTCTCCTCTGCTCTCCTCTTATCAGCTCACCACACAACCATCTTCTCTCGTGCTTCCCCCACACTCTGGAACTCACTGCCCCAACACATCAGACTCTCCCCCACTTTCTCCAGCTTCAAAAGCAACTTGAAACCCATCTCTTCAGAATAGCCTACAACCTAGAATAACCCCGCTGTCACTACTCCCTCCACAAATATGTCTGCCCCTCACCTTCTGTCTCTTTCCCCCTTCGATGTGGATTGTAAGCCTTCACGGGCAGGGTTCTCTTTCCCTCTGTACCTGTTGTTAGTCACAGATTGTCACTATTGTACTCATTTGACTTACGTTCTGTATGTAACCCCCTGAATGTACAGCACCTTGGAATCAATGATAATAATCATAATTTAATTTTGGTGAAAATTATCCAAATAATATCTACTCCAATGGTTAGTTCACACGGCAACTTGGATAAGTTTTTGCAATACATAAACCGGATTGCGTTAAACACATCTAAAAACATAACACAAGTGTGGTATGTATCTGGATAAGTTTTCTGGACTGCAGAAATGTATCCCTATAGTGTCTATTGCCTTTTCAATGTGTAAAACAGATCAAGAATTCTTTGAACACATCCATTTTATGCAATGCAAAAACGTACGGAAAATAGTATGGTCTGAATGACGACATGTATTTTACATTGGAATCAATGTAATCACAGTTGAACATTGATAAATAAGTTTTGGGGTCCGTTTTTCGGTACGTAAAATGTACCCAAAAACGTGTTTAACAAACGCCATGTGAACATTCCCTAAGGGTGAGTTCACACTGTGTCTTGGAACCATATAGCGGCACATATTGTGTGCGCCACTATACAGCTGTTGTTTTAAAAGTACATGTTGGCCAGTGCTTACTGCTAAAGTACAATAGTTATAGTGTAATATCCTGCACTTGGCTGTAATAATTACGGTGCCAGTGAAAAAGGAGTATTGCAACTCCACGTACATACAATATTAAATAATTTCACGGCACACAAGGAGTTGGTTGCATTTGAAATATAAGGAATTTATATTAGGATATTATGTATATCAAGTAGTTTCAGTTACAGAGAATCAACATAGTCAAGTGCCTCAATATACAGACTAGTATTGTTTGGCACAAGGTAATCGTGATCTAATATTCGAACGTTTCGGCTGTCGCCACTGCCTTCATCGGCCAGATCACTGGAAAGAAATACAGTATATCAAAGATAGTGTTGAGCGATTATTATCGACAAAGTTGAAATCGGCACAGTTTTTATGTTGATCGAATTTTTTAGAACATGCGATAATTTAGGTTAAAATCTGTGCATCATCTATTAAGATCGCCCCATTTTCGGCGCTTCCTGTCATTTTGGCGGCCAGCAAATCAGCTTACAGAATAGAGCAGGGTGAGATGTGTGTGCGACCTCATGACTGGGATGTGTATGGTTGCGATTGGCTGGAAAAATCACATGACCTCGTTTTACATAGAACAGCGTTTCCTGTTCAGCCTCAGTGTCTCTCAGCGTCTCAGAGCAGAAGGACGTGCGCTCTGCCTGTGGCCAAACAGCTCAGCGAAATTAGTCTATTTCTTCACAGAGAAACCTCTACTATTAGCTGTGATCCTTACAACTTAGTTAGATTAGAGATTGGAAGATTTTATGTAGTTAGGTTATAGAATTTTAAAGGAGCATCTACCGCTGTAAAGTCACAGGGGGAGCGGGGGGGCCCCCGCGGGCAAACACAGACAAGCTCTATAAAGAATACTGGATAAAGTTCACCCAGACTTAGTGTAGACCTTGCCCTGCAATAGCTGTATTATGAACAGTTTTCTATTGAAATATTTCCTGGATATTGGCAGCCTGAAACTTATATTAGGATACACATCTTTTCTAGTAACTGCAGGTCTTTTGTTAGGTGCAAAACTCCACTTTTATTATCAGTATAAATTTCAGATAGGGTTCATTTCAATTTTGTCCATTCACCTTGTTGATATATCCACCTTGCACTTAAATTAGAATCCAGCAAATTTATAGTCACCACAGGTGAATTGAAAGGTGCCAAAAATATCTTGTATTATACGAATACATAACAGATACGTGTTTTTTGACTTTGGCGCACTACAGCTTTGTTCATTGAGGCAGCTTGCACTTAAATTTGAATCCAGCAATTTATAGTCACCACAGGTGAATTGAAAGGTGCCAAACAATATCTTGTTATACGAATACATAACAGATACGTGTTTTTTGACTTGGCGCACTACAGCTTTGTTCATGAGGCAGCTTGCACTTAAATCTGAATCCAGCAATTTTATAGTCACCACAGGTGAATTGAAAGGTCCCAAAAATATCTTGTATTATACGAATACATAACAGATACGTGTTTTTTTACTTTGGCGCACTACAGCTTTGTTCATTGAGGCAGCTTGCACTTAAATCTGAATCCAGCAATTTTATAGTCACCACAGGTGAATTGATAGGTGCCAAAAATACCTTGTATTATTCGAATACATTTCAGATACGTGTTTTTTCACTTTGGCGCAGGCCAGCTTTGTTGATAGATCTACTTTGCAGTTAAATTTGAATCCAGCAATTTTGTAGTCACCACAGGTGAATTGATAGGTGCCAAAAATACCTTGTATTATTCGAATACATTTCAGATACGTGTTTTTTCACTTTGGCGCAGGCCAGCTTTGTTGATAGATCTACTTTGCAGTTAAATTTGAATCCAGCAATTTTGTAGTCACCACAGGTGAATTGATAGGTGCCAAAAATACCTTTTATTATCCGAATACATTTCAGATACGTGTTTTTTCACTTTGGCGTAGGCCAGCTTTGTTGATAGATCTACTTTGCAGTTATATTTGAATCCAGCAATTTTGTTTTGATTAGAGGGATTTGAGAATAGCTGTGATTTGCCGTCTTTTAATAAGAGACTTTCCAAAACTCTTCCATACCTTCTCAAATTTTTATATTTCTGAACATGGAGCGAAATTCAGGTGGTAAGCGAGCAAAGAGGGGGGTAGCACATGGAGGTAGAGGTACGAGAGAAGGTGCTCCTTCCAGTGCTGGCGACAACACGCATGCCAGCGGATCGTCAGTTGCAGGACCGTCAGGCCTGTCATCGCTGGGTCAGGGCCCTGTGAATCTCAGTAACGAACAGCGTCGCCAATCTGTCCTTCAGTGGTTAATGCAACCTGCATCCAGCAGTCTTACCTCCTCGTCCTCCCAGTCACGGCCACAAATCTGGGGGTCATGCAGGTTTGGGGCTCATACTGTGGCCCAGGACAGGTATAGTCAATGTCCAGTGAAACTAAAATGGTGGTTGAAAGACTCCTTTTTCCGGCACTTTTAAATTGTGGGGGTCATGCGTGTTTTGGGGCTCATGCTGTGGCCCAGGACAGGTATAGTCAATGTCCAGTGAAACTAAAATGGTGGTTGAAAGACTCCTTTTTCCGGCACTTTTTAATCTGGGGTCATGCAGGTTTGGGGCTTATGCTGCGTTCCAGGACATGGATATTCAATGTCCAGATCAAGTAAAATGATGGTTCAAATCATACTGCCTTCTGGCACTTTTTAATTTGTGGGTGATGCAGGTTTAAGGGTCAGTCTGTGGTACAAGACAGGGATAGTAAATGGTCTGTGACTTTTGTTCTGTGGCTTTTATAACCTAAGTGTGTTGCCTAAGATGTAGCAGGTATCCATTTGACTGTTGTGGATGTTAATTCCAGCTTCTCCAGCCTTGTTTGGGTGTAAGAATGAAGGTGTTGTTGCTCTCCCATAGACTTTAATGGTCATCGCTCATAATCGACCACTCACTATCGACTATCTTGTCAATGATGGTCGACTATCGACCATCGACCGATGTCGATGGTCAACATAATCGCTCAACACTAATCAAAGACACACATACAAATAAATAACGACAAGCGCAAAACAGTAAAAAAGAAAGAGTAAAGAGGGAGAAGAAAAGAAATAGATAAAGACTCATCAAAAGAACATGTATAGACCGTGTTTTGAATATAGAGACACCGGAATTAAAAAGAGAAGAAAAGAAGAAATATAGATGGTAGAAGAATGTGTGACCATACTGAAAAGGTAAAACAAGAACAACAACAATAGTGTACAGATCAGAGAGAATAAAAGACCAATGTATAATAGCAGAGAATATGAGGTAAAGTACATATGTAGATGTAGGCTTACCAGTACTGGATAAAATCAGAAAAAGGCTGTAGTAGAGAGCTGCAGATGTAGCAGTGCTCTCAAGGAATATAGTAAAGAGGCTGTAAAAAGGGCATAAAAAGTAGAGTAAGGGAAGGTGTGTAAAAATAACAGAGTAATATGGGAGAGATGGTTAGGTGAAACGCCCTTACCAAAAGTGGGACCGCGTCAGGGAAACACTAAAAGTAAACAGAAGGGAGGATGTCACGCTACTAAGCAGAATACAGCAGGGGTCAAGCAAAGTAAAACAAAATTATATTGGGGAGAAACATTGCCATGAAGGCTGATATCTAACATACCTGAATGGAGGTGGGACATGTGTAACGGCGCCAGTGGCGGCCAGGGAGATGTCGGCGCGGTCCTCGCTGGGAAGGGCGCGACGCCGCGTCTTAAGGACGCCGGCGCATGCCCAGTGGAGAGAGAGTAAAGTAAGTATGGACGGCGCATGCGTGGGATCCGGCCGTGATGGTCCGGTGTCCCGCGCGTGCGTGCAGGTGAAAACAGTGTATAGAGGAGTTGTAAGCAGAAAGGAGGATTAGAGAAGAGGTCTTATGTGGCTAGTGGGTAAGGGAGTAGAAAGAGTAGAAGTGGATGAGGTGAAAATCATGATGGCCACAACTGTAAAATTACAAAGGGAGGGACAAAGTGATAATTCTAGTATCTAGATGTAGCAGAAGTGTATAAAGTAATGTTAAGGGAAAAAAGGGGAGATGTAAAGAAGGATGTGGGAAAGATATCTATAGCAAGGGATGGGTCCACGGTCCGATCATAAGTAGTAGGTAATGACACAAGATAATAAACATTTCAATAAAATTGAGTCATCAAACATAGAAATCACTTTTTTTTGAAAGGATCCAAAAACTGTCATATATCTCACCATCGCGACAGGTGTCACAGCGGTTCTGTAATTAAATACAACATATCAGATTACATGAACGTGACATAAAACGTCATATATATATATGTATACCTGTATACACACCCACATACCAAAAAGAAAAAAGAAAAAACAGGCATGATATGTATAAGCAGCATAGTATATACCCAATATATAATTTGTGTATCAATGTCTGAAATGGAGATCTGGTGGAGCCCATATGTATCTATAGGGTGTGGATTGTAATGGTAATTATTTCAAAAAATTAGGTCACATTCCCTGTTTAAGCCATTTGGACGTAAGCTGTCTAGACGATGGATCCAATAGGCTTCTCGTTTTTTTAGGAGGGCAATGCGATTCCCACCCCTCCTTGGGCGTGGGACATGTTCCAATACTTGAAATCGAAGTTGGCTTATTTGGTGATGGCTATCCTCAAAATGTTGTGGAAGCGGGAGCCATATCTTTTTGCACCTAATTGTGGACTTATGTGCTGATAAGCGATCCTTAATGTGTTGTGTAGTTTCGCCTATATAGACAAGGCCACAGGGGCATTTGATCAAATATACCACAAAAGAGGTGTCACATGTGAAGAAGCCTTTTACTTTAATAGGTGCCCCGTTGTGGGGATGATGTACTACGTCCCCTTTGACAATTGTTGCAATGCAAACAGGGGAATGTGCCATTCCTAGGAGTCGTAAGTTGTGTTTGTATTTTCGGTAATCGTAGAGAACCTACATCGGCTCTCACTAAATGGTCCCTAATGTTTTTTGGGGCGTTTGTAGCAGATCTGTGCTATAGTCCGGAACTCTGGGATGTCGGGATAGCCATCTCGAAGGATGTGCCAGTATTTGCGTTTGGTTTGGTGTAACTTAGGCATTAGAGGGTGGTAGGTGTTAATGAAATTGATCCTTGGAAGGTTAGGGCCAAAAGGTTTTTTAGGTCTTGTCTGTGTTCTGGTTCTTGTTATAAGTCTTTCTGGGTAACCTCTTTCTTTGAATTTATTGGACATCATGTCCCGTTGAGAGACGAGATCATTAGGACTTGTGACTATCCTTTTAACTCTGGTAAATTGGGAAGAGGGAAGGGAAGTCTTGGTGTGGACTGGGTGGCAGCTGCTAAAATGGAGGAGAGAATTCCTATCTGTTGATTTGGTGTGGAGATCAGTAGTGATATTGCCTTCGGGGGGTTTATTAACCCAAGTGTCAAGGAAATTAATGCGGGACTGATCTTTGTGAATGGAGAAGGTGAGACCTGGTTTGATGGAATTAATAAAATCAAAAAAATTGTTGATTGAAAAGTCATCTCCTTGCCAGATGCAAAATATATCATCGATGTAACGATGCCAGGCTATTGCATGTCTTTGGAAGAGTTCATTGGGGTAGATTAATGTTGTTTCAACGGTGGCCATAAAAATGTTGGCATACGGAGGCGCCATGTTGGAACCCATGGCAGTACCATGGTGTTGGAGAAAAAACTCATCCCCAAAGAGGAAGTAGTTCTCAGTTAGCAGTTTTCTCTATATTTAAAACACAGTCTATACATGTTCTTTTGATGAGTCTTTATCTATTTCTTTTCTTCTCCCTCTTTACTCTTTCTTTTTTACTGTTTTGCGCTTGTCGTTAGTTATTTGTATTTGTTTCTTTGATATACTGTATTTCTTTCCAGTGATCTGGCCGACGAAGGCTGTGGCGACAGCCGAAACGTTCGAATATTAGATCACGATTACCTTGTACCAAACAATACTAGTCTGTATATTGAGGCACTTGACTATGTTGATTCTCTGTAACTGAAACTACTTGATATACATAATATCCCAATATAAATTCCTTATATTTCAAATGCAACCAACTCCTTGTGTGCCGTGAAATTATTTAATATTACTGCTAAAGTACAGACAGCCGGCCCTCATTTACTTTTATCTCCTGAGGAGCGTCAGCAGGGAAAATGGTAGGTGATCATAGCTCTCAATGAGAGCTATGAATTATCATAGATGAGGGCCATACTTCTGGGTGTATTGCTGCAAAATTATGCCCCAAAATACGGCCTTCTGTGTGAATATAAATTAACCATAAATTGGAGTTACAGTTTTTATGCTAATGTTATGTTAACCCAAACATAAGGAAACTCATAAATGAGTAAAAAAAAAAACTTAAAGGGGTATTCTCACTACAAAGATCATGTCTCAGATTATGGGGACAATAAAAATAAGCACTTTTGTAATTGGTTTGCATTACCTAAATCACTTGGTATAGTACATTTGAGCTTTTCTGTGCATCTATAGCTATTTTTCTGCAGCTGCTGGTCGGGACATGCCCCCTTTTCTGTGATTGGCTGACTGACATTTCATTCAGCCAGTGGGGACACGCCCCTGGTTGGGAAACACCCTGGACACGCCTCCTGCACTGTGATTGGCTACCTGCACACGCTGTGTTTACTCCCCTCTGAGCTGTGAGAAACAAGCTGTGTGTGAGGGCTGCTGGCTGTATACTCATCTCCCAGCTCTAAGTTGAATGATCTGGGTAATTACTGACTGTTTAACTCATAGATCCCCTCATATAACACAATATTCTGTCCTGTGCTCCCGCCATATAACAGTCTTATACAGTCTCCTGCCTGATAACAGAGGGGGGAGGACAGTTTGCATTCCTCACATGTTTCATCAGTTCAGGTTGTGTACTATAACTGTTTATAGCAATGAGGGTGTTACAAGGAGCTTGTGGAGCCTGAAGCTGAAGGCTCTGGAGACACATGAGAACACTGCAGGAAGCTGCAAAGCTGTCCTCTCCAGACAACCTTCCCCTTCCCCTGCTTCACACAGAATGATGATGTCACAGCTCTTCAGTGAGGAGAGACACACCTGCTGAGAGGTGAGACTCGCCCCTGGATTTGAAATTGAATGTCATAGAATTAGCTAAAGCGCATGAACACTTCAAATGATAAAACCCTTTTAACCATAACCCCAAATTAGGGCTATGGTTAAGGAATGTTCACAGAGCGTATTGTGGCACATATGCGCCGCAATACACCTACATTAGCACTGTTGAAAGAACGCGTAAGCGCCCAAAAGAAGTGACAGGTCACATCTTTTTAGGAGAGTACATTACACGCTGAGAAATATGATCTTAAAATATTTTACTAGTAACTTTCTTTTTACTGTATTTTCAAGTACGCCGTGTGAACATACACTTACAGTTAGGGTTAGAGAAACGAAAATCTAATTTTCTCACAGGTTTGTGAAGCAGTGTCAACCAAAAGGGAACCCTAATCACCGTTCTCTCTCTGCACATACTAGTGGTGATGCTCAGCGCTCTAGACTCATTTCAGTTTCTTTGCCATTTTCAACGTGCTTTGAATGACCTAGATGCAAAGGGTGAAAGATCGGCAACAGCAGCAGCAGCAAGGGAAATGTAGGTAAGTATAACTTTTTTTTTTTATACCTACCCTGACCCCATTTAAGAATAATTTGTATTTGATGAAAAACTGCTTTAAAAAAAAGAAAAAAAGAAAAAAGAGAGAGAGATTAGAAGCGTGCTGGATATGTAAATCACATGGGGGCACATGCAAAACGGCACTGTATTTATATGGTGGCACATCTATATATTTCATTGCAGTGCTAGGTAAATACTGTTTTTAATCATAGCCACAAGATCTCACAATAACTGTAATGAGAATTTGTAGCCTGACAAAGTAGGATCACATGATAAAAGCTGCTGTAGTGAAAGTTTGGACTAGATTGCTTCAGGCAATTGGGTCATTTCCTCTACTCACCCAACAATGCACCTTTACTTTGCATTTTTTAAATTTTCTTCATAGAATAACACATTTTAGCATACAAAGATTTTAAGATTTTTGAAATAAGATACAGCTCCATAACCCCATGATATCTCCTACTAAAAGAGACCCCGTTACATAGATTATGCCCCCCTTGCTGAGGACAGCACAAGCTAGTGTCAGACCTGCTGTTTCCAGCGCTGTGTCCCTTATTCTGTAAGATGAAGCCGTTTCAGAGCATTTAATGCACAAATCTGGCAGTTTTCAGCCAGAAAAGAGTCCAGCTTATTCATGAGCAGGTGTTAGCCCCGCCCACCCAAGGTTAGTCACGCCCATCTGTCAGTTATCACAGGTTTCTACTTATTCAACGTAATAGGTTTATCAGTTGTGAGGTAGGCGGGGCTAAAATCAGGTGGACGGGTCATGAATTGATTAATGGGACTCTTTTCTGGCTGAGAACTGCAGAGTTGAGCATTCAATGCTCTAAAAATACAGAATCTTACAGAATAAGGGACACAGCTGTGGAAACAGCAGGTCTGACACTAGCTTGTGCTGTCCTCAGCAAGGGGGGCTGAGCTCTGTGATATATAGGGTTATATGATAGAGGAGAGAAGCTGAGCTCTGCGTTATATAGGGTTATATGAGAAGCTGAGTTCTGTGATATATAGGGTTATAGGATAGGGTAGAGAAGCTGAGCTCTGTGATATATAGGGTTATATGATAGAGGAAGAGAAGCTGAGTTCTGTCATATACAGTGTTATATGATTGAGGAGAGAAGCTGAGCTCTGTGATATATAGGGTTATAGGAGAGGGGAGAGAAGCGAGCTCTGTGATATATAGGGTTATATAATAGAGGAGAGGAGCTGAGGTCTGTGATATATAAGGTTATATGATAGAGGAGAGAGGCTGAGCTCTGTGATATATAGGGTTATAGGAGAGGGGAGAGAAGCTGAGCTCTGTAAAATATAGGGTTATATGATAGAGGAAGAGAAGCTGAGCTCTGTGATATATAGGGTTATATGATAGAGGAAGAGAAGCTGAGCTCTGTCATATACATGTTATATGTAAGAAGAAGCTGAGCTCTGTGATATATAGGGTTATATGATAGAGGAAGAGAAGCTGAGCTCTGTCATATACAGTGTTATATGATAGAGGAGAGAAGCTGAGCTCTGTGATATATAGGGTTATAGGAGAGGGGAGAGAAGCTGAACTCTGTGATATATAGGGTTATATGAAAGAGGAGAGAAGCTGAGCTTGTTAAAATATATAGGGTTATATGATAAAGGAGAGAAGCTGAGGTCTGTGATATATATGGTGATATGGTAGAGGAGAGAAGCTGAGCTCTGTGATATATATGGTGATATGGTAGAGGAGAGGAGCTGAGCTCTGTGATATATAGGATTATATGATAGAGGGAGAGAAGCTGAGCTCTGTGATATATAGGATTATATGATAGAGGGAGAGAAGCTGAGCTCTGTTATATATAGGTTTTTATTTTTTTGATAAAGGAAAGGGAGAGCTGAGCTCTGTGATATATAGGGTTATAAGATAGAGGTAGAGGAGCTGAGCTCTGTGATATATAGGATTATATGATAAGGGAGAAACTGAGCTCTGTGATATATAGGGTTAAATATGTTTAGGGGAGAGAAGCTGAGCTCTGTGATATATAGGGTTATATGATAGAGGAGGGAAGCTTAGCTCTGTGATATATGATAGAGGGAGAGATCATAGAGTTTAGCGTCTCTCTCATGATATCCTGCTCTCAGACAGGGTAGCATAAACCACCTGAGAGGTTCACTTTAAGGGTATGTTCACACGGCTTATTTTGAGGTGGTTTTCGAACCAGTTTTCAGAGCGTTTCCGCTCCCAAAACCTCGCCTGAAACACGCTTCTTCAGAGGAGGTTTTAGAGGCGCTTCTCGCCGAGGTTTTGGATGAGGTTTTCACCTATACAAATTAAGAGCCAGGTCAAAATCCATGCCGAAAAACGCAACAAAAATGTGTCAAAAAACCACGCCAAGAAACACGCTTCAAGAATTGACATGACACTTCTTTTTCAGCACTTCCAAAGCGCATAAAAACCTCGTCGTGTGTGAACTACAACGGGGTTTTACATAGGAATCAATTAAATGAACTCAGGGCGTTTTGGACGCTGTTTTGGGCGAGGAAACGCTCCGAAAACAGCATCCACATAAGCCACGTGAACATACCCTAAGTTTTTCTTGATAAGTTTTGTGAGACCATCCACCATTTTTGTAGCGGTCTTTGTTCAGTTGTATCAATGGCTTTTTGTAGGCGAGTTCTCCAGAACTGAACACAATATTCCAGATGGGGTCTCACTAGCGCTCTATACGTCAGCTCACAGTCTTCCTCTTTTTGCTGGCTATACCTCTAGATCTGCAGACGAGCTTAAGACTTGCTTTCCCTGCTACCTGGACACACTAGTGACATATTTAGAAGTTGTTAGATATCATAACCCCTTAATCCTTCTGTTCTGAAGTCTTGGGTAACACAGAACTGCCAATAGGATATTCAGCCAGAGGACTCCTTCTCCCCAAGTATATCATTTCACATTTGGAAAGAATGAACTGCAGTTTCCATTGTTTTGACCATTTATTCAGTAAAGCCAAATCATTCTCCTTGCTACAGACACCTCCAGGAATATCAACCCTATTACACACTTTTGTACCATCAGCAAACAGGCAATCTCTACCTACCAAACCTTCTACTATGTGGTCAACGTTTAGAAGAGGTGAATGTATACTTTACATTAACCATGATGTTTTAAAAGGCATGTAGGAAGAGAGCTGAACTCTCCAGCACCATCTTTTGGATGTAGCAATCCTCAATTCACATCTGACTCACTGAGCCTTTCAATGGGAAAAGCCATGCCAGTTTTGCTCATCTGCATACAGTTGTTTCGGGGTGTTGCCCCTCATCACTGCTTCTACCCTATTCATTAACCTTTGTTAACCATGATGGAAAGAGAAGATAAAGGTTATCAAGACTTGTTCCAGCTTTGGGTGTAACAAAAACTTGACAATGACTTCAGTCAACATTCACTGCTGTTTTCTCTTAAGTTCTCACATCTGCTGGTGATATCTCATGTTATTTCTATAGCGATTAAGTGCAGGCCGGGTGTATCCCATTGAAAGGACTTCTTGGAACACTGATGTGTTGATAACATTTCTTTACCATATTTAGCATGACATTATATTCTTATCTACTGTACATGTATTGTGAAAAATTCCACTACAAATCAAGCATTGTTATAAAGAAAGTTCCTTGTAAAGTTATAGTGCATTCCTTACCTGACAATAAACATTACAATATTTCTAGGAAATTCTCATGTGGCGGTGTCACTTCTGGCACTGTATAATTATGGGTTGTTGCACAGTGGTAACCATATAATTTGCTGGCAGTTGTGCCAGAACAAAGGTTGTCTTTACTGTGTTCCTAATAAATCTTTCTGATACACTTTCAGTGTTTCGCTTTAGCCATTTATGAAAGATACACTATATGGCCAGACTTGTGTGTGCACCTCAAATGGAGCACTACTGCATGTCTGCTTGTGGCATAATGCATGCATTTGTTTTGTGTTTTTTTAATGCAGGCGAGTTTGTACCAAAGTCTAATTCGAAACAGATAAAATTTGGGGTTTTAATTTAAAAAAAATCCCAAGCTTAAAAATTTCAGTTTAAAAACACAACAAAAATGAAACCCCTTTAACCCGCAAATATTATTTTTTTAATGGCATATTTTTAAATTTATTTTGAGGGGTCCTTATTTAAACGGGCCCCTGAATATTCAAGAGGGTTACATACATAAGTCAGACAAGTGCAGTGATGAGGAAATGATTTTAAAAAACGGGTGCGAAAGAGAGTCCCCCCTGAGGGTTTAACGTCCAAAAAGGAAGGGGGGGAAGAAAACAAAAGGGTAAAGGGGAAAACCATGTTTTTTGGGGGGAGTATTTTGCAAAAAAGGGTTATTTTTGGGTTAAATTTTCAATCCTAAAAAATGAGTTTTCATTTTACTGTTGGGGGTTAGTAAAAGTGGAGGAGATCTGATGTTTGGGGAGGAAATGACTTCCAGAGTGGGGGAACCAGGAGAAGTTTTGGGAAATTTTTTTGTGAAGAGCGATAAGGAGAACAGAGAAAAAAGGGTCCTTGGGGGACGGAAAATTGTGGGGGGGGTTTTGGGGAAGTTTAAAATTAAATTCATTAAAAAATTTGGTTCAAAAAGGGCAAGAAAACCCCAAAGGGACAATTTTCCAGGGCCCACTTTTTCAAAGCTTTGGGGTTCGACCTAAAAGATCACTTTTGCAAAATTTCCAAACTCGGTTGGAAGGGTTTAAACCCATTTGCCTTTGATCTCTTTAACTTTTTTGGGAAACGCTAAAAGCTACAATAAAATTTAAACACAATTGAGGTAAAATCGAAAGCCACAAATTTTAAAGGGGCTACCCCTTACCCTTAAAGGGGTTTTCTCACTACATTATTTCCATCCACCTCATTTTCTGTTTTTTTGGGTTTTATTTTAAATTCGGGGGCGTTTTTAAACGGGTTTTTTCTACAGGCTGCAGTAGAAGCCAGGTCTGTAGCAAAGCAACAATTTTTTTGGGGAAACCTATCGGGAAAAGGATGAACAGCCCTGTAGCTATACGACCTGGGAAAGCTATCCACCCATATAAGAAGGGGTTTATCTCAGAATGGCAGGACACTGTTTAAAGGACCACTTGCAAATGACTTGTTTTTGCAAAAATTTTTAACTAAAAAAAAAAAAATCCTTTTAGTGAGACAACCCCTTTTAAACCACTTGCAATTCCCAAATAAGGGGGGTTTTCCCTCCTTATACAAGCAAAGGGCCTACTTCTCCATGGGCCCAATCAATATTAGATCATGGGGGCCCCAGTCCTGGGAAACCCACATATCAGCCGATTGACCCAATTTTGGTGCCCCCTAATTGCTGCACCCTTTTTTTAAAAATGTACACCTTCCCTTTAGTAGCTTTTTCCCAAGTATTCAAAATGTCCCATTCAAATAAACCCATTTGCTTTTCCCCTTTTTAATCAATACTACTAAAACTACAAGGGAGTAAAAAGTTCAAGCTTTTTGAGAACTTTGAATGGTTACACTTACGAAAAGTGCCAGACCCCTTCACTGGGTGGGCGGGAAAGGCGTCAATAAATTTAAACTAGGGAAAACGGGGATGGCCTATCTGAGGAGGGGGCCATTTTTTTTAAAAAGGGCTAGATATAACCCTTTAAACATGCAAATTTTAATGGGTTTTCTGGAGGGATTGGCAAGACACATCGGGAATGAACCAAATTTCAATTTCACCACTTTAGTCAACCAACGAGATATTTCAATTAAATCCCCCCAAATTCCAACTTGATAAAACCGTCTAAAACTAAAGGTAATCATCCCCATTGACCTAAATAGAAAAGGTTGTTATCAAGGGGTTGTTTCATTGTCGTTATTAAGAGAAAAAAAAAAAAAAAACTTAGAACATGTTCATTCTTTGGTCGTAAACCACGTGGAAAATGTACTGTTAAGGTAAATTTGGATAAGAAAATTTGTGTAAACGTGTCAAGACACAAATCCACATTCTTTCCCTTTCGCTTCCCAAGGGGCAAACCAAGAAGGATCCTCGGGACCACCCAAGTAAAATTAATGCCCCAGGGAGGGAGTCTAAGTAGTCCTTTTAACCCAAAGCCCGCCGCAAAGCGGATAGACTTCTGCGGCGGTTTGCTCCCATTTGCTACCCCTGACTGACTTGCTTGCAGGGGCTGCCAAGTGTGTACAAAATCCTGGGAAGGTTTAGTCGGGGACAGGGGGGCCCCATGGTTGGGTGGTGGGAGGGAAAAATAGGTACCGGAAAAATTAATCTCGAACGCTTCCTCTCTGGGCACAGGCACTATCGATTCGGAAAGGGTGATAAGGAAGGGGGGGACTTAAATGGATCACGCCGTAAACCAATCCTTTTAAATTAAAATGCAGTACCGGCTTCCGGGCAGCACCAGGAGGTCGCCCCGAAGCAGAGCGGGGGCCGGCGAGGTAAGGGACGCGCGGGGGGGAAAGCGGGGTTGGGGCCTCGAGCAGGGGGAAAACGGGCCAGGAACGGGTGGCCCTCACCCACAGAGGTCGCAGTGACATTGGACAGTACCCCCCCCTAGGCCCCCCCCCTCTTTTATCTGCAAAACCTCTTCAGGACCCCGGTCCAGGAGTTTCCCCCGGTTTCCCACACCTTTCCCGCCCAAAAACCCCCTTCCAGTAACCCAAAAAAAAAATAGTTCCCCTAACCGTCTTCATGGCCAAAATCCCCTTTAAAGAAAAATTGGTGGATCACACGGAAGGGGGAGCACAGGTGTGAGAACCGAGTAAAGGGGAGGGGTTTTAGGGGGGAACGGGAAGGAGTTTGGGATGACAAGTGGAGGGGACCGGAGTTTTGGCCCACAGGGTTGATTCCCCTCGGGACTCCAAAGGGCCTAGAAAACGGGCCCAAGTTTAAGCTTGGAATTTTAGGCGGACATATGGGCAGACAAATCCTTTGTCCCCGGGGGCAAAGCTGGGGGGGTCTCCTTTTCTTGTCAGCCTGAACCTCATCCCAAAGGGGCCTAAGCAAAATGGGGAGGTAGGTACCCGACTGATTCACCCCTTTAACCGGGCCTTTGGGGTTGGGGGGTGGCAAGCGAAGAAAGTCAGTTTGACTTGTAATTGCAGCGAGACCACGCCAAAAACTTGAGACAAACTGAACCCCCCGTCCAAACGTGTTTGTGAAGCCCACATTCGAAAAATATGCTGGGAAAAGATTTTTCCAACTTGGGCGGAAGGAACCAGGGAGGGGAAAAGAATGCGCCCTTTAGAAAAAAAAAAAAAGGGTTTGTGACCACCCCGATGTATTACCCTCAAAGGGAAGGCAATTGGGGTGAAATCCATGCATTGGGCCCTGCCTGCTAGGAAGGGCAGGGTTGCGCAAGCCCGCCGTTTTAGGCCCGGGGGACTTGTTGCGGCACAGTGGTACATGCTTCTACAAATTATTTCACGTCTTTGGCCAGATCTGGCCACCAGTAAAAATGGGCAATAAGGGAACCCCCTGGGTGTCCGGCTATTCGAGAACAATTTCCCTAATTCAGCATCTTTTTCCGGAGCGCGGGGCACACGTACGTCTGACCCAGGGGTATACGTTGGAGGTTCACAGGAGCCGAGGATATCAGACATTCAGGGGGTACTATATGCCAAGGAGTGGCCTCTTCCTCACCACAAACATCCAGGGCACGAGAAAGAGCATCGGCTTTGACATTTTTCTCCACTGGTCGGAAATGGATAACAAAATTAAAACGAGAGAAAAACAGAGACCACCTGGCTTGGCGTGGGTTTAGATGTTGTTCTGTTTGGAGGTAGAGAAGATTCTTATGATCGATGAAGATGATTACAGGATGCCAAGCCCCTTCCAGGAGGTGGCGCCGTTCTTCCAGGTCAAGCTTAATGGCCAGAAGTTCCTGATCCCGATGGTGTAATTTCTTTCAGCGGGCGAGAAAGTTTTGGAAAAGACCCACATGTTCGTGTCTTGCCTTTAGGACCTTTTTGGGTGAGAACTGCTCTGGCCCCTACGGAAGAGGCGTCGACATCCAAGAAAAATGCATTCTCAGTATCCGGCCAGGATAAGACGGTTGCCAAGGCGAAGGCGGCCTTTAGCTTGGCGAAGGCCTCTTTGGCGGCTGACGGCCATAGCCTGGGGTTACCATGTTTCCTGGTGGGAGCCACAATAGGGGCTAACAAAGTCTAGAAGTGTGGGATGAACTGCCTGTAGTAATTTGCGAACCCCAGGAAACGTTGTATGGCCTGAAGACCGACAGGTCGGGGCCACTGAAGGACAGCAGACAGTTTAGCAGGATCCATCTGCAGCCCCTTGTCGGAGATAACGTATCCAAGAAACGGGAGGCTGGTCTGTTGGAAAAGGCATTTCTCAAGTTTGGCATAGAGGTGGTTGTTGCGCAAACGCCTCAAAACCTGGCATACGTGGGTCTGGTGGGACTCAAGATCGGGTGAGAAAATCAGGATGTTGGCTAGATAAACCACTACGCAGGTATACAGGAGGTCTCGGAAAATATCGTTGATGAATTCCTGGAAGAACGCGGGGGCATTGCACAGGCCGAAGGGCATCACCAGGTATTCGAAATGCCCATCTCGAGTGTTGAAGGCCGTTTTCCACTCGTCCCCCTTTCTGATCCGAATGAGGTTATAGGCTCCTCGCAGATCCAACTTGGAAAAGATTCTGGACCCCCGGAGGCGATCAAAGAGCTCGGTGATGAGCGGTAACGGATACCGATTCTTAATGGTGATTTTGTTGAGACCGCGGTAATCAATGCAAGGGCGGCACCCGCGGGTGAGGTGGTTTGCGGATGAAGCCCTTACGTAGATTTTCTTGGATGTAGGCAGGCATTGCCTGGGTCTGGGTACAGAGAGAGGGTACACCCTACCCCGGGGAGGACTAGAACCAGGCAGTAGATCAATAGGGCGGACATAGGGACGATGAGGAGGAAGAGTCTCCACTTGTTCCTCCGAAAAAACATCCTGGAAGTCCTTGATACTGCGCCGGTAGACCCGGTAGAGGCTTGGGAGATTGCCGTGGAGGAGTGGGGCGCATCGGACGAGGTGCCACTAAGCAACGAGACTGGCAGTCCTGGCCCCAACGCAAAACTTCGCCTGTCTTCCAGTCCAGTATCGGGGCGTGATGCTGCAGCCATGGAAGCCCCAGGAGGACAGCCGAGGAAGAACGGGGTAACACGAAGAATGCAATCCTCTCTTTCTGTAAGGCTCCCACTTGCAGAGACACCAGTTCCGTCTGAAAGTGGATAGAGTCACTCAGCAGTTCACCGCTGACAGACGAGATGACCAGAGGTTGGTCTAAGCGGACCACTGGGAGGCGATACTTGGTTGCCAGGGTAGCGTCCATAAAATTCCCGGCTGATCCAGAGTCCATAAAGGCGGCTACTTGGAACGAGGTCCCGGCCTTGGAAGTGATCAGAACCGGCACAGTGAGACGAGGAGAGGAGGAGTTGCTCACACCTAGGGATGCCTCTCCCATGAAGCCTAGGTGTGTGTGTTTCCCGGACGGTGCTGGAGAAGCGGGCAGCCCCTGCGGAAATGTTCAGGGCTGCCGCAGTAGAGACAGAGGTTCTCCTCACTACTTTGTGAGAGCTCCTCTGGAGTCAGATGAGCCCTGTCCATCTGCATGGCTTCTTCAAGTCCGGCTGCAAAGAAGGCCGTAGGAACACTGCCGCAAAACGGGGCAGACGGCGTGATCGGACTGGCTCACATTCCTGACGAAGCTCCTCCTGTCTCTCAGAGAAGCGTATGTCGATGCGAGTGGCTAGATGGATTAGCTCACTCAAGGAAGACGGAGCATCCCTGATGGAGAGGGCATCCTTAATCTGGCTGGAGAGACCCTTCTTGAACGAGGCACACAGCGCTGCATCGTTTCAGGCCATTTCTGAGGCCAGAGTGTGGAATTGCACAGCGTAGTCCCCTACGGAGGAGTTCCCCAGCTGCAGGTTCAGCAACGCGGTTTCCGCTGAGGATGCGCAGGCGGGTTCCTCGAACACACTTCAGAACTCCTGAAGAAAAGTACCCAGGTCACCCATGACGGGGTCGCCTCGGTCCCAAAGTGGAGTCGCCCAGGCTAGGGTTTTCCCAGAAAGCAGACTGACCACAAAGGCCACCATAGACCTTTCTGACGGGAACTGTCCGGCAATGAGTTCCACGTGGAGAGAGCATTGGGTGATGAAGCCCCTGCAGGCCTTAGGGTCCCCATTAAATTTCATTGGCATGAACAACCAGAGCTTGGGGCCGGCGGACATTATCAGAGCCGCTGCCACGGGAGCTGCCACGGCAGCAGACTGCTGCTGCTGAGTGGCGAGAAGTTGCTGCATCATGGTCGTCAGCTGATTAAGCTGTTGCGCTTGCTGAGCGATCTGCTTGGATTGCTGGGCCACGATGGCGGTGATGTCAGCGACGCTCAGAGGAGGCACCTTGGCGGGATCCATGGCCGAATCGAACTGTCAGGTTCGGCTTACAAATAGGCAAATCAGAGTCGTGGATCCTCTGAACCACCGCAAGCGACGGTATTAGCCTCGCCAGGGAGCAGTGTCTTAGGTGGTCCGGTTTTCACCAGAGCGCGCCGCAAATCCATGGACGTGCTTCGGCGGAGTGCTACCAGGTCGATACCCCTGACATGACTTGCTTGCGGTGGCTGCCAAGGTGTGGTACAAAATCATGGAGCAGACTCGAAGTCGGGGACAGGCAGGAAGGTCAGGACAGGCGGCTAATGGTGTGTGGTCGAGGGACGGAGGCAGAAGATACGGTACACGGAAACAAAACTAGATACTCGGGAACGCTTCCTCTCTAGGCACAGGGCACTATAGATTCGGCAATGTGATAAGGAAGGGGGAGGACTTAAATAGGATCAGCGCCCCGTGAAACCAATCACCGGCGCGCTGTCCTTTTAAATTGAACTGCAGTACCGCGCGCACCCACTAGGGGACGAGCGCGCATCTGGCAGCAGCAGGAGCGCGCGCCCAAAGCAGAGCAGGAGCGCGGTGAGGTAAGTGGCCTGCGCTGTGAGCGCGCCTGCAGCCCGAGGACACGGAGGTCGCAGGGACACTCGTGACAATTCAAAACCATATAGAGATAAATGCCACTAGTCTCTGTAAATCCTTTGGGGGAAAAAAACGACAGAATCTGATGAGAAAATTTGACATAACCTAAAGAAACACAGAGGTTGGTAAAAAATTATGCAAGCTCCTTGATTTACAGAACTCCAAGAAATAGCCAAACGCAATCAGACAATTGCACCACAATATAGGCATTTTATGACCCGCACCTTGATTCAATATAGCCACAATGTATCTTTAAAAAAAAAAAAAAAGACATTTTAAAATATCAAATGTTGAGGAAACTGCTTTATTTACAAATATTCTCTCAATTTAATTGTATTTTCTGGACCACGACACACCAGGTAGATTAATATGCACACAATGAATTGCATAGCCGTTGACAGATCGGCAAGTAAATTACCATATCCATCAGTTAAACAAAAACTATTACACTCCAGTGTTAGTTTGTGTCAAAAAAGTGAGAGTTTATTAATCCGAAGAACATTTGACTATTTGGGATATGAATTAGGTTCTGAGGCAGTGATATCAGAAGAAGCTTTGATAGGCACAAATCAATTTATTTTCCGTAGTCCATTAGATGAGCAGCAATGCAGTAACTTTGCTTCTCAGTAATGGAATATAGGATTTCTGACTGCCGCAACAGCCTTCTGCTCGGTCTAGTGGCCTGCACTCCGAGTTGCTGGAACACATGGTCTGCTATGTGACCTGGAAGTGAAGCTCTGAATTCCTATGGGATGCTCGAAGTCAATCTCACAAGAATGCTTAGAAAGACTGACTTCCTGCCAGCATCAGAAGCACAACGGGGAACATTTATTAATATTTAGACAGTGTAAACAGTCTAGTCCTCCTTAAAATGCACCATACAATACAGTATAATAATCTTTATTTATATAGCATCAGCATATTCCGCAGCACTTTACAATGTATAGAGTATAAGGACAAAACCAAACATTACACAATGAAATACTACTTATAGATCAGACACAAGGTGTGAGGGTCCTGCTCACAAGAGCTTACAATCATATTTATCATAGGATTGATAAATCTGCTTCATGTTTAGTCAAAGTTTACATATTCTATTAGTTGGGTTTGCTTATGCCACCATTCACATAAAAGTTTGGCACTTTTTTTTTGCTGCACACATTGCATGCCAAATCTCCTTTCCATGAAGCCACTCCTCTTTTACTTAGGCCACAGCCCATTTGTCAGATGAGACACAAGTGTCTAGGACTGGTCTAAAACACATAATAAATTTGGTGAGAACCAGGTACACACGTAATTGGCCCACTAGCCTTAATAAATGTGCCCCAGAGTGATTCAGCCCGTCCGCGGCCAGGGCCCGTGACCCAACAAATGACGTGCAACAGTCAGAAATCCTCTATACAGACAGCTGTAGGCAAAATTACCAGCACTATAGTGTACATTAACCCCATAACGACCACCTGCTGTTCTTTGACGTTGGGCATTTCAGGTCTTTTGACGTCGTTGTAGACATTGGGTTTTGCGGCTCCCGGCGCCACTCCTGCGCTGAGGACAGAACTCGACCTCACAGATCTGTTCCCAGCGCAGCCTCTGCAAGTGCCGGAAAGCGGAGGAAACGGCTCCCTGGGGCTTAACCCTTAGATTGCGAAGGAATAAAAAGGAAAAAAACCTAAAAAAGTGAAGAAATATAAAATAAAAATATTTAATAAAAAATTGTGCACACACTACACACGACCATAATAAACTGCAGAATTAATCTATCAAGCGTGAAATGTGAATGATGTAAAAAAAATTATTTTGAAAAAAATTCTGCAATACTTAAGTAAATTTAAACTATTTCTCCAAAAAGTACAAATTGTCCAGAATAAAACAAGTCCTCATACAACTGTGTCACTGAAAAAAATAAAAAAAGTTACGACTGATGAAACACAATGAGGCAAAAACTAGAAATAAATGTGCCGGTCATTAAGTACTTTTCAGGGGTTAAACCAATATGTAACGAACCATAGAAAAAATCCTTTAACGCCAATATTTCTTTACAGCTGTACTTCTACACGTGTTACTCATTATAGTATGATCAGATGCCTTATATTGGTTGTAGTCTCCCTGCAGGAGCCCAGTGTAATACAAGTCTAAATAATGACATTTAACTGTCAAACTGAAAAGCACCAGGAAATTTTTTAGCGTTCTTAGAGACAAGGACACTTTTAGGCTATAAATGGTCTACTTTTTAGTAATGACCTTGAAGGGGTTGTTAAAGCTGCTTTAGACAATTCATTATTTGTTAGAACTTATTAGAAGTTTAGCAGAGTTGTAGAGCTAAAGCTTACTTCCTCAGCAATAGCACCCAAGGAAAATAAAGCGTTAAACGGTTCCCTTTAAAGTCAATGGGCTGTTTATCCAATGCAATGTGCCAGGTCCTCCAGAGTGAATAAGAGTGCTGAATAAGGGGAACTCATCTACTAAGATGTACATGAATGGAAAAGCTTTTAAAATGCAGATTGACACGATTTTTTTTATTTTTTATACTTTCTAACAGTAAAATGCCTATGCACACTGCTCAATTGTTTCCTGCTTAGGGGAAAAGTTAGGCTTCAATCTGGCCAATCCTATCGTTTCAACCAAATGTCATCTGTGGATAGCTTTAGACTAAACCACAAAATTATCCATCCACAACCACTGGGAAAAATTATAGAATCACCACACTTCATATATATTTTATATATATATATATATATATATATATATATATATATATATATATATATATTTTATATATAAACATATATATATATATATAATATATATATGTATATATATACACATATATATATACATATATATATACACTTATATATTAACATATATATCTATACATTATATTTCTTTATATAAATTATTATATATACAATCTATATATATTACACATATTATATTATATTTATACAATATATTATATATACACTATAATATATATATATATATATATACATATATATATATTTGCCTTTTTATTTTGTGGCAGATACAAAAATCAAAGAAAAGGTTCAATAACTAAACATTCTGGCTTTATGAAACACACTAAAGTCGATTATTGGTATATGAATTATTCAATATTGGAAAAAAAATTATGAAATCACTAACAAAATAATGTTAGTACTTTGTTATTCCGTCCTGGGCTTTTATAACACAGACTTCTCCAATGAAAATAGTCATGTATATAAAGCTGGAGCGAACGTTCTTGTAGAGGAGTGACAGATCAGCCTCTCTGGATGAGCCTGTTTTTTTTTTTTTTCTACTTCTTCCATAAATTTCCAATCCAATTACAATACAGACAGTTTGCTGGCTTTGTCATTAAATTGATCAGCTTTAAATTGGTCGTCTAGGACCTAAGAAATCTCCAGATTGCACTTAAAGGGTTTTTGCCATCTGACAAACTCCCTTCCAAAACCCTCTTGTAGACCACTCAGGCCGGCCCAAGAGAACAGGGAGATGGTTGCGCTTCCACAAGTCTCCTTGTTTATTTACATGAGTTTTGAATATAGCTGAGCGTGTGTGCTTGGCAATATTCAGAACTCCCATAGATATGAATGGGGAAGAGCTGCGCGAGCACAGCCATCTCTCCATTGTCTAAGGCCAGCTCGTAGCTTGAGGCAGAACCCCTTTAAAACTTGTCGTACATTAAAACAAACCTAAAAAAAATATTTTTTTTTGTGTTGAACCAATGTAGCATGCAAGTACTGCTTGTTTACAGGTCGTACTTTAAACAAGTGGCAGTTACCTACTTTGGTATCACACACCCGCATTGTTAAACAGGGTTAACCTCAACATTGCAGACTTATGCTGGAGATCTAACTCCGCACACATATATCATATCTTTTGGACATACCCCCCACATTCAACCCTTTTAGGCAGGGGTGAGGACATTAATTGTAGAAGTCACTGGGGTAAAAGCTCCAAAGTATCCCATCTTTTTTTCCACTGAATAGATTAATAAAAAATTTATGAAGCCGTTTCTCCATATTTTGACTGCAGCAAGGTGCCTGATCCCTGGCTTTTGGAAACAGCAAGCTAACCCCATTATGGGTATTCGACATATGAAGTCACTCGCGGCCGAATTAAACAAAAATGATTCCTCTGGCAAGGTCTAGTCATTATGGGATGCATATTCAATTACAAAGGATTTACAGAGTCTCGTTAATGATCTCGAAGGGATAGTTGCCCTGTTAACTTGTTTTTCTTTATCAATTTTATTAGTGGGTCATTTCTTGTAGGGTCTTTTCATCCCAAATGCAGTGTATTTTCTTTTAGGTGTTTTGTTTTATACAAGTTTTAAAGCCATTTGGTATGCGATGACTCCGTATAACCAATTGCGAGATGAAAGCTGTATACTAAGTATTATCTTCTCTGTCATGTATAGAGTGATGAAGATAGTCTAGAAATTACTTATATTGACTCTTGTACTCAATTGTGTCTTTTTTTTTCATTTCTCACAGCTTTGTTGTAAATGCTTATTTTCCCCCATCAATTGTAATGTAATGCAAAACAATTGTAATGTTTCATATCTATTTGGAAGAATCAAATACATAGTTAAACAAAAAAACCTCCCGGTTAGTCTAGAAGTCCTCCAACTTTAACCTGTTTACATAGTAAACCATTCACCTACACAATTTAACTTACAGCCCTCTCCACTGCCTCCTCTTCATAATCCAAAATGACTTATTACTCTGATTTGCTGTATATTCTAGCTCATGTCCTCTATATATTACAGTAATAGGCCAGATGCAGATACACTGCATGACAAGGGTTAGGGTGTGCACGGTGGATGCAAAATATTCTCTAAACCATGCATGCACCAAAGGTGGACAGGTACAACAGGTCTTGTATATGGCTTCATTGATGATGCCCTGTACACCAGGCATGTATCATGTGAGCCATGACTGGGACCTCACCAAAAATAAAATACTGACAGTAGCATCACATAACTGGCAATTAGAACTAAGAATTGTGACCATCGATAACAATAAGAAGTGATTCATCGAACACTTCTGGTGGCCAAGAAGGTGATCTTGAGACATTGGTTAGAGAGTAAGGCACCGACAGTGGGGAAGGTGATGCTTACTTTGAAACAGTTATTGTTCATGGAAAAACTTGACGCAGAACGAAATAAAGATAAAACAGAAGGATTTTTTGAAAAATGGAAAAACTTTATTTCAGATACCTTTGATGACCACGAGATTAGAGACATAGAAAAGCCATTTAGGTACTCAGCTTAATATCTAACAGAACAGTTGGCAGGAACCCTAGGTAGACTGGGGTCGCTCACATAGAGGGGGAGAGGAGGAGCAGGTTATGCACATCAATTAGAGTTTGGGGGGTTAGGTTAGTTGTTCTATGTTAGAAGAGAAAATATCAAAGAAAGGAAAATGTTGGAGAGAGATGCCATACTATGTGACGTGTAGAGTTGACCATGTTTACAAAGAAAATTGGTTATAATGGTATGGACTAATGGACGTTTATTCTGGATGTATCTATGTTTAATATATTTTCTCTCAAAATTTTATTATAAAGAAAACAAAACAATATGAAGCATCTTATATTTAGATGTTTTCATTACAATGAGGGTTAACAGTTTAGTGCTGTAAAATGCCTTTAACATTTTTTGCTCCGTGCAAAATTATTCTAAGAAATTACCGCTTCATCACTTAATCTATTTTCAATCACTAAAATGAGAAAAGGGCCCAAAATGTTTATCAACACCTACGCATTCCTTGTTGAGCTAATAACCACCATCTCTCATGGTCTTTTATTGGTCATACAACCTTATTTCATAAATGGCAGGGAAATAAAAGTTCTCTCTCAGGCATCATCTTTATATCTTCTATTAAAAAGTCACCAAACGTTCCAGCATCTTCTTGGTTGATGCAGATTTATGATCATTCAATATCACTTCCACCCAATTATCAATGCTCCACGATTGCTTCTCTTCCACCTTGTTTTTATTTATTTTTTTAACTTTTATGTAGTTCCCTTTTCATTCAGCAGATTTCTTGCAGATCTGTAACAAATCTTTCACCCATGTCCGTTTGTCTTTGTTGTACATTTTTCAATCTTCCAGCCATGTTGCGAAGAGTTTTCTATCCTGAGGCTTTGACACCTTCCTTGATCTACCTTTATATTTTTGTTTTATAACCTTCCCATTATGTTTATAGTTGCATCAACCTTTACACAGTTGACTGGGAACAACCAACATCTTTAGCTGCACTCATGGTTGAATTTATCTCCTATGATAGTTTTCTAATCCTTTCCATTCTTTCAAATGCCAACTCCTTTCTTCAGGTCATGTTTGGTAATATCTGTAAGAGCTTTTCTTTTAACCACAGACTTATTTGCAAGCTTAAACTTGTGTAAGGATTTGTTTTAGAACCACAAATTTGTTTTACGTGTGTCATGAAGCTGGAATGTTCAGCTATTAAAACGCACATGGTTGTGTGTCATGTTTGTGACTTGTGTGTTGTCTATGAAGTAGTAGAAAGTCAGATGATATCCTCTAAGTGTGCAGGTTCCCTTAGGCGCAATAAAAGAAAAAAAAAAAGTTCAGGCCAGTTTTTGCATATACTGTAATTAAAAAAAAAGTTAAAATAAATAAAAATTAATTTGTTTACTCACATACTTGTTAAAATTTTTAATGTAGTATGTACATTATTTTATACTGTTAACATAATTAAGCAACAAGTAGTATATATTACGGCCCTTCGTACAGCCTATTATATGCAAGGAAAGTCTTTAAAACAGCAAATATGGCATATGTTTTATTCTATTTACAATATATTTGTTATAAATATAATACATCATCCTCTATTCAAAAGCATACTTTCCATCATACGGAGGTGATTTTAATGGGTAAAGTTACACAATAAAGTGAATCTTCTGACTTGAATGTTATGGTTGTGTAAAATAGTGCATTCTGTTACGAGATGAATCAAATTGTTACAAATCTGAAGCAAAATCGTCATTATCATTTTGCTTTAGTCTACACACGCATGTCTTCAAATCAAAAAACAACTCCAAAACAAATCTAGCTACATCTGGAAAATTAACAGCCATGAAGACCAAAAGTGCAAATGACGGCAACACCTTACATAAATGGGTCTATAGACAATAGTGATTTTTTGGAAACACGTTGAAACCAAACTGTAACATTTTGATTGACTATGAGAAAATATTTTTTTTTCCTGGTAAAATTAAATGAGTTTTATATACAGAGCAGGTAGGTGAATCAGTCAGTTCCAAATGTCTTGCATAAGGGAATATTAATAGTCAATAGCCTAAATGTTTCCTACTGGAATCTCTCAGAGCATGTGATGTTTTACACTCCGGACATCCGGAATTGTGGGAGCTTTCATGGTAAGATCATTTATTTTATCCATTGCTCATCGGATAGGAGTCACACGTTATTGATGACAATCAGTGCTGGCATGGAGCTCTGCTGACTGGTTTCGAACAGCGTGACTTGGTTAGCTAGCTTAGCAAAGACTCTCGGAGTCCCAAGATTATAGATTCCAGTGTGTACAAAACATGCATTCAGTTTCAGGCTAAACACTTCGTGGCTTTTTAGCTGGAGTTTGTACTGCGTTTGTCCCAGCCAGGTAAAGGAACCGTGGATTTCTAAAGCTTCAGGGCTAAAAAGGTAAAAGAAAGAAAATCGTTACTATGTGACCTACTACAGGCAGTTTTTACATGGTACGTTATGGAACAGAAGCTGAAAAGCATCCCGCTTTCGATATTGAGGGTGAGAAAGTCAAGTAGAACCGGTTCCGAGATCTGTAATGAAGGTCATATTAATGTGCACCATGTCCAGATATAGCCTTGAAGCAACTGAATAAAATGCTGTTGCTTACTTTAGAGGAACACTGAAGAGGATGTGAGTTCAGGTGATTTTTTTTTAACCCCTTAATTACAATGGTATACTTTTTATTTTTACAAAGGTCTCTAAGGGACCTTATTCCAATCAAAATGCCTTTTTACAGTGAGATCACTATAAAGTGGCTCCTGATCTGATGGCAGGGACGAAAGGAACCTCTGACCCCAGCTCCTTAAACCCGTGGTCAATTGCAAATGGGAAATCTAGGTGGTTTCAGATAGAGGGGCTCCACCTGTTAACCCCATTGGTACCTCTGCTGCCCAAACTCAGGATACCAATGGGTTTCTACAGCAGCCAAGGACCTAATGAAGGCTGCCAGATCTGCCTTTACTGTGTGTCCATTAGATCCTGCCAGCGGTAGGGCTTAAAGGGGTTGTCTCATCTCAAAGTTTCACAGGATGCATGAATGAAATAATGCTGCTTGGCTCTGTCCCTTCCTGGAAAAGCTGCCTGTAATTAGCATATGAGCTTGTGTATTCAGACTTCTCTGTTTATTAGTCTAGATTAAATAAATTACCTTCTCTGAGGTCCGGAGAAGCTTCTGAGCTAATGTAAACAGTAGAGTAATTATTGTCTTTTGTCTGAAAGATCAGCTAACACACAAGCTCTCTGCCCACCACAACCTGTGTAATGACATCACTCCCTGCTATCAGATAGAACGAACAGCAGGGAAGAAGGAGTACACAGGTCGGTCACTTGGGAAACCTGAGAGCCCTCAGAAGGTGATAAAATCATTTGTAGCTCCATAACAAACAAAAAAAAAATGAACAAAGCAATATATTTGAAAAACGTCTTAATTTAGTATTTCCTACATCTTAAAAGCTATTCTTTGTAGTGAGACAACCCCTTTAAAGAGGTTTACCATGAGGTAAAATCCCCTGCACTGGTGACTCACAGCTAGCTGTGAGCCAACCATGCATGTGAATGAGAAGGGTGGTGCTTGTGACCATCCTCACCATTCATTTCTAAGGGGGGATCCTTAATATAGTCAAGTATTTGCACTCCCAGCTAGCTGCAAGCAACCAGTGCAGGGGATTTTACCTTCAGGTTAAACACCTTTAAACACCTTTAATAGGATGGCTGTCCGCTTCTAGTAGGATTTAAAAAAAAAAAAAGGTTTTAAAAAAAATCTAAATAAAAAAAAAAATACAGCATTTATAAAAAAAATTATTTTATTTTCCCTTCCACTTTTTAGGCTAGGTTCACACGGCTTAACTGCGGGACGTAATTACGTCCCGCAATTACGCCGTGTGGCCGGGGGCAGGAGCGGGGGGGGCCGGCACTTCGCCGGCTCATAGACAATCACTACTAGCGGCGCGTATACGCTGCTAGAAAGTGACGTGTCAATTATCTCCCCGCCCCGCGGATTCGCCGAGCAGGGAGAGGAGACGTAATCCATAGTTCTCTATGAGAACTGTGGATTACCGTAATGAATGGGCCGTTTTCAGCCCATAATTTGCGCACTTTGGCGTGTAATTACGGACCGAAATACGGCCCATTTTAAGCCGTGTGAACATGGCCTTACGGATTAATATAAAAACGAAATAAACAAGTACAGAGATATGTCGATGGAAAAATGAAATAAAAATATGGCTCTTGCAGTGTCAAATTGAAAAAAAAAAAAAATCGCCTGTTCAGTAGGACCCTATCACTGGGGGTTAACAAGGAGTTCTGTATTATTGCAAATGTACATCACAAAACATCAGCATATCAAGTTCATATTAATGAATCTTATGCAATGTTTTGTCTGACACATGATTGGAGTAAGGCTTTTTGAAATACGTTGTGAAACAATGGCCATTAATAAATCTGGTGCACAATGCACTGGGGGAGAACTTGCACATTGCTACTAAAAGACACCAGTATTAATAAACCTCCTCACACGGACTGGTCAGAATGACACTGGGGGTCTTTGCAAGTTGCTCTATTGGTGAGCCAGCATCCAAAGACCTCCATGGAAGCAGATTTGCTATCTGCTTTATGGACAAGGATGAGCCTGTAGCTGCTCCGATAGTTTGTTACAAAATGCCTGTGCTCAATGTGACCATATGTAAATACTTAGATTAGTACACTAGCCATTTAAGCAGGACCGACAAAATAAGTATGAAAACGGAGCCTCCTCTATTCTGAAGACTGTGACATCAATATATCTATACATACCCCGTTGTTTTATGTCTTAAATCGATTATTACTTCAACATCTGCCTGAGAACTATTGGAGAGCACAAGGGTAACTGGAACTATACAAAGACTGCAAGAAGAAGAAAAAAAAGAATTACACAGTAAATACGATTGTGTTAGACACTAATAATCACCCATACAATCACTGGGAATGTACAGTAATTACATGAAAAGATATTCAATAATAACACTATTATATGAAAAAGTTATTCCCAGTGGTCTAACTGCTCTCTGTGCTACAACTGTTACTCTGCATATTAGCTGGTAGTCATAATAATGTGACTTGACTGTGCATTATTCTAACAGTTCACAAAAACTATGTGCAGAGACAGCAATAGCATGGCAGACATTTTACTGGATTCTGAATCATTGTCTGTGTGTGCGCCTCTCTCTCTCTGCACTGCCTTCTCCATCTCCCCCTACCATTTTCATAGGCTACTATGGGCATCAATCCTTAGTGAGCTGATAAACCATCTCATTCATTAGGGGCCGTTCACACGGCTTATTTCGGCGCGGATTGGCGCCGTACTGCCAGCCGGATTTGCGCTGCAGTACGGCGCCAATCCGTCGCAGTAATTACGGTAATCCACAGTTCTCATAGAGAACAGTGGATTCCGTCGCTCCTAACCGCTCGGCGAATCCGCCGGGCGGGGAGAAACCGACATGCACATTATCCAGGCGCAATATGCGCCGTGGATAATGGAAGTCTATGGGGCCGGCGGGCCGCGCCCCTGCCCCTTATTCAAGCCAGAACTGCGAGCGCAATCCGGCTCGCAATTCCGGCTTGAATAAGCCGTGTGAACCGGGGCTTAAAATACGTTCTGGCTGTGAACTGCAAGTAAATAATGAAGTGCAGGAGGCAGTGGGTGAGTAAAAGGATCAGCTCAAAAGTGGAGAAAGAATCATCTTTCCTGTAATAAGATATATTACAAACTTTCTTATATTCCCTTGTACTATTGATTTATGCAAAGTTTGTTAAAAGAACAGTGGCCATTTAAGCATTTTAAAGTGTATGTCTACAACTAGGAGTTGATGAGATTGTTAAAATTATAGCAATCAAATGACCTTTTCTGATGGAACGGATGATTAAAAGATTCTGGGTAGTGAAGGCTAGTTTTTATCAGATTGGAGAGTTGTTCTGGTGACGGTCTCACAGCTACAATTGTATTTTCTGGTCTACTAAATTTTAGTAAAACCATTTCTGGCTGCTCCTGTGTGAAAAAAGAAGAGAAAAAGGATTTATATACATAAAAAAACCACTGAAATGTACATGCTCAGGTACTGGCTTATCAACTTCTGTATACTACTCTATTTTTATGAAATATGGCTGTACCACCATACAAATTAAGCACTTTCTGCCTGTTATATATACAATGGAAGCTCAAGCAAGCAATGCCCTCATGTTGCATATCAGTTTGTCACTATTTAATGTCTAGATTTGCCTGCATGGTGGTTCCTCAACATAAAATATTAACTGGTTCTGGGACCGCCATTGCATGTTGAAACCATAACTTTATGGAAAGCTCAAAAACTCACCCAACATAATGCAAAATGAAAAGTAAAGTAAATGAAGCAGAAAACTAATACAGATAAAACAAGTCTTTCCATATTACATGAAAAAAAGCTGCTGGAAGCTGGAAATCACTTTCTATTTTGAATAAATAAGCAACTTTGTGACATGCACCTTATACACAACATACCAGAAAAAAAAAAAAAACAGGGCCTACCTCACGTTGTGCCTAGATGACCCACTCATCATGCCACATGTAAAATGCAGTACAGAGCATGAAGCACTGTACTGCACTGTACAGAGGCACTACTAGACCGCCAATCACTGCATGTACTTTACTAATACAGATGTTTTACAGGTAAAAGGTTCATGATAAGTGGTTGGATCCTCCAGTCAATAATGTGCTGCAGATCGGTAGTGTCTGTGACATCGTATGGAGAGTCTCGTTCCAAGATACAATGACCCAGGAAAGACCACTGTATGTTGAAAATATTGTTTCCTGAGGTCACTATATATATCTTATGCATTGTAAAGTGCTACATACAGATTTTTATTATAAACGTATATAAACAATATTTGATGTTTTAATATGGTTTGCGACCAATTACTAAACATTATAAAAGAAAACTACTCTCTGCCCATACATGCCGTTGACTGATTAATTGGCAACAAAAATTACTCAAGATGATAGAAAAATCACTTAACTATAGCAGCTATGGCTGGATATATACAGTAACAATTTCTATTTGAAAAGTATTGATCTATATTCCCTAGCACTGTACAATACATAAATGGATACAATGACAGATGCAAAGAAACAACAATATTTAAAGCTGGCTATATGTATAAAAGAAGGACCAAAAATGCAATGTTTATGTGGTCTCCCAACAATGCCCTATGACTGATATCGGAATGCGGAAAAAAGATCGGAAATATTGGATTTGAACATGCCTTTGTTTTTTTGTGGGAAACTATTTGTCAGACACCTTTTACAGCAGTTTATTATTCTGCTCTCTCCACTGAAATATGCATGCGCACTTTGCCACCACTTATCTAATATATACTGCCAATTTTACACGTCAATGCATTTCTAATATATTAGTAATGAAAAAATGGCTCACCTGTTTATGCACATAAAGTTATGCTCAAAAGTTTACATATCCTGGCAGAATTTTTACTTTCTTGACCTTCTTTGTTTTGTAGAATATTGAATGGATAATCACCAAACTTTTTTTTTTCCACACATGTTAGTGTTTTGTGGTGAATCCATTTATTGACAACTAACGGTTCCTCTCTTTTTAAAATCGTAAAGACAGCAAAAAACATCCACATGACCCTGAATCAAAAGTTCACATACCTGGTTGATTTTGGCCTGAAAACATGCACAGAGTTTGACACAAAATGGTTTGAATGAGCCACAAAAAGTAACATCCTGTTACCCGTTTTTACTTTGTAATCAGATGGTGTTGTGCATAAAAGTCGAGCTAGTTTTCTGGATCCAGACAAGATCCTGGCATCTTTCATCCAGCCACTGACGTTTTCTGGGTTGTGAAGTCATGGGGAAAGCAAAAGAATTATGTCAACGGATCTACGCAAAAAGGCAGTTAACTGTATAAAACTGAAAAGAATACTAAAAAAGATTTTCCAATGAATTCGATAACGCAGTCAGCAGTGTTCATACTGTGATTAAGCAAATGGAAAATCAGCCTCTTTAAAAACCAAACCACGGTCAGGTAAGACCAAAAAAATTTTTTTTCGGCTACAGACTCCAGGAAAATAGTTGTCAGGGAGGGAGGGGGAGGCGAGAAAACTCACAAAAAACATAAGGTCAAAAAACTTAGTAGGTGTGGCACTAATAAGGACCCTTGAGGAAAAATGGGCTGCATTGTTCTAGTCGCAGAAGAAAGCCAGTTACTGTTCAAATGCCACAAAGTATCTCGCCTACATGACACCAAAACAGCAACAAAGACCAGCTTCGGAACTTCTGAACAGGTAATTTAGTGATGAGACAAAATCGAACTTTTCGAGCCTTACAATAAACTATACATTTGAGAGGTGCAACAACCAGTGACGAAAAGAACACCATTTCCTACTGTAAAGCTCAGAAGGTGGATCGCTGCTGATTGGGTATATGTGGAGCTACAAAAGGCACAGGAAACTTGTCAAAGTTGAACAGAATGAATGCAGACACGTTATCAGCAAATACAGGAAGCCAATTTAAACTCATCAGCCCTAAAGCTGCGCATTGGGACGAACTTGGGCGTTCCGACGTCATAGATCCAGAAACACTAGCCAAGTCACCTGTTCATTGGCTACAGCGCAGAAAAAGAATGAAGTTCTGGAGCGGCCATCTCAGTCTCCCTGACCTCAATATCATTTAGCCACCTTTGTGGAGATCTCAAAGCCGCAGTTCATCAAGACAGCCTTGTAAGTTTACAAGAACTGGACTTATTGCTAGAGAAAATGAGCACTTTACTACATCTGAGAAAAATAAAGAACTCATCCACAACTACTACAAAAGACTTCAGCTGTCATTTGTGTTAGATGGTGCGAACACATGGTTATTCTAGGAACTGGGTAAGTGAACTTTTGATCAGGGTCATTTGGATGTTTTTGGTTGCCATTATGATTTAAAGAGAGAAAACACAGTAGTTTGACAATAAATGGCTTCACCCAACCACTAACCAGCAGAAGTTTGTGTGTTATCATTCATATTCACTGAAAAAAGGCCAAGGCGGCGTAAATTCTGCCGGGGTATGTAAACTTTTGAGCACAACGTTGTATTCCAAACCCCGTTATGCATCACGCAGTAATGCCACCCTACCAATGGCTACTACCGTGCTGCCAAACTTTACATTCCAGATAATCCATAAATCTCCAGGGTAAAGGTATAATAAAGAAAAAACTTTATTAATCCATCACAGGAAGCAAAAAATAGAAACTTCTTTTTCACAGTTGTGTATAGGTTTTAAAATCTTGATCACGTTCTATTTTTAAATTCCTGTGATTTATGGATTATTAAAGTTTTTAATTTTTTAACATTTATGCTGGAGATTTCTGGATTATCTGGAATGTAAAGTTTGACAATGGATTTATAATATGCATGATCAGCTGTGCATGCCCAAAGTTACCACAGAGTCACCACATAACATTCCTCCATTACAGTCAGCATGTCAGCGATAGTGGCCATCCAACAGATACCTGCTTTTTGTGAAAAACAAGCCTCTGTTTCAAAGGGGCAGTGTCACGTGATGTTGGCCTTCTAAAATTAGCTGTTTATTATCTTCTATCACATATGCCTGAAATGGAAACAGTTGAGAGATGTATAACTTTATAGCACTGTGCAACTCGGAAGTCAATGTTATAAAAGAATAACTGTGTGGGCAACTGAAGACAAAATACATTTTCAGTTTTACATAAAACATTTACCTCCTTACCCCTTTTAAGACCAGGCCAATTTCAGCTTTAAGCACAAGAGTTTGTATTTTTTTTTTTCCCATCTTCTTTATGTTTAATTTATATTGATTTCTCAAATACTTTTTACCATAATTGGCAAAATGACTACAGTTTCCTAACATTTTTCATACTTAAGGGCAAAAAAAAAAAAAAAAAAAAAAAAAGTCTAGATAAACCCTTTATTTAGGAGGCAGAGGCTGCAAGAAAATTTTTAAAAAATCCATACTTACCGCTTAAGTTATAATCGATCCAGCCTCTATGTCCTCCCCGCTGGTCTTCTGTTGTCTTCCAGTTTAAGCCGTACAGAACGTCACCACTGCAATGATCATGTTGTATTATCCAACATCACTGTTTGGATCCTTAAGTTCCACACAGTGACCTTGTGCGGTGTAATGTAACTGCTGCCGCGGGGACGTGCCATTCGGCAAGAGTCGGTAGACAACAGACGACCGGCGAAGAGGACTGGGAAGTGCAATTACTGGACTAAACGAGAGTTAAGTAGTATGTTTTTTTTTCATTGTCACAGCCTCTGCACCATAAACTTAAAAAGGGAGTCAGAACACCCCTTTAAATTTTCGAAAAAATGCTGTATTGTAGTGATTTTTTCTTAATGTCTTAAGTCTGACAATCAAATGCTCTCCATGTATATAAAACTACTTAGAGCACCCCTACAGTGTGACCTACAAAGCATATACCTGAGCAGCTTTCATCTCTCTTTTACAGCCCCACCATGAATTTTAATTGACTGGAAAGGGAACCTTAATGGAGCGGAGGTGGAAGTGTATGTTAAATGCCAAGATAGTAGTTTTCCTCCAATCTGTGCATAGAACTGAAGGGGAGTGGTCAATCTTTCAAAGTCAGTGTGTACATAAGTGTTAAAATCACCTTGGTTTCCTTCAACTACATTTGCATCCAGAATCCCCCCGCCGATACGGATGAATTACATGTCAAGGCAGGAAGATACTGGCTCCCTAACCTTCCATATAAAGCAGGGATAAGCTGCTTGTTGGAGCCAGAATGGCATCACAAGTGTTAAATGTCCTGTGGTGTCCAACAATATGGCATCCTCGGTCCTTTACTGCTGTACAGTGGACTTAATGGCTAAAGAGAGATGTGGCTACTCAGTTTTTAAGAATAAAACGGATCCCAGTGTCTCTGTAACGGCATGGCCCAAAGTTTGAAATGAACACAAATATTATATTTTCACATGATCTGTTGCCCTCTGGTTTTTTATGTGTGTTTGTCCAGATGTTTTTTATCACATACAGAAAAAGCTAGTGCAATCATATTTATGATTAACAAAAAGGCTTTTTAGTGTAGACAGATGAGTTAAATAGCAGCAAATCAATTATTGCAGTATTGACCCATCTTCTTCAGGACCGCTGCAATTTCTCCCCTGGCATGCGTCTCAAACAACTTCTGGACCAAATCCTGACTGAATAGCCAACCAGATCTTGCACAATCGATACTTGCATTGTTGTCCACAAATTGTTGTGTTTTGTTATGTCGCACCCTTCTCTTGATGATGACCACAAGTTTCTCAATGGAATTAAGATCTGGCCATGATACCCAAAAAAAAATCTCTAATGTTTTTATGTACCTGAGCCATTAGTTTATCGCCTATGCGTTTAATGGCCAAGGGTGCTCCATCATGCTGAAAGGCATTTGTTTGATCACCAAACTGCTCGTTGGACGGTGGAGAAGTTGCTCTTGTGGACATTTCTGGTACCATTCTTTATTCATGGATGGTGTTAGGCAAGACTGTTAGAGAGCCGCTTCCCTTGGCTAAAGCAACCCCACACGATGAATGTTTCTGGATGCTTTTACCAGTTGGCATGAACAAGACTGGTTGGTAATCGAGCTCACTCATCTATCTCTCTGAACAATGCTTGTTTTCCAATGTTCCAAACATTCGAAAGCGGGGTGGGGGGAAAAATTCATCAGAGAAAATGACTGTTACCCCAGTCCTAGCAGTTCACTCCCTGTACCTTTTGGCAGAATATCTTCCTGTCCCTGATGTTTATTCTGGATAGAAGTGGATTCTTGCTGCCCTCCTCGACAACCAGCCTTGCTCCATGAGTCTCCGCTCTCACAGTGTGATGCAGATGCACTCACACCTGCCTCGCTGCCATATCCTGAGCAAGCGTCTGCACTGCTTTGGTAGCCCATTCCAAAGCAGAAACACTTTTAAAGACTGGCGCTTGCTGGTCTTCTTGGGCGCCCTGGAGCCTTTTGTGGTCAACAATTGAACACCTACCCTCCTTGAATTCCTGATTGATTGCGATAGAATGGTGACGTGACGGTGGCAATTCTTCTAGCTCGATACACAATCCCCTTGTTAGGCCATTTTAGTGCTGTGCAATGATGACTGCAACGGGTTTCTTTAGATATAACCATGAGTTTACTAAGAGAAACAATTATGCCAAGCACCAGCCTCCGTTTAAATGTGATCCAGTGGGAGTGATTTCCTGTACTTAATCATTGACAATTGATCTCCAGCCTGTCCTCATCGAAACACCCACACCTGTGGGTTTAAATGGAGCAATCACTGAAACGAGTGTTAGCTGCTCCTATTTAACAGGCCTCAATGAGTTTGAAATGAGTTTTTGGGAAAAAGTTTTCATTTTCCATAGGCAACTATACTTTGCGCAATTATTGCTGTTAAGCGGATCACATCTTTATAACATTCCTGGAGTAATGCAAATGCCAGTATACAAAACCTGATGCAGTAGACTTTGTAAAAATTAACATTTTATCATTCTCAAAACTTTTGAGGCCATGACTGTACATTATTAGTGTTAGAGCGTTTATTATCGACAAAAGTGTGAAATCGGCAAGGTTATTATGGTGATAGAAAATTTTAGATCATGCAATAATAAATGCTAAAATCTGTTCATCATCTATTAATATATCGCGCCATTTTTGGCGCTTTCCTGTAATTTTGCTGCCAGCAACTCCAATTACAGAAATCGAGCAGGGTGAGATGTTTGTGCGACGTCATGACTGGAGTGTGTATGGTTGCTGATTGCCTGGAAAAATCACATGACCTCGTTCTTACATAGAACAGCGTTACCTGTTCACCTCAGTTTATCTCAGCGTCACATAGGAGTAGGACGTGCGGCTCCTGCCTGTTGGCCAAACACTCAGCGAAATATTCTATTTCCTGCTACAAGAAACCTCTACTATTAGCTGTGATCCCTTCCAATTTAGGTTTAGATTAATGATTTGAAGATTTTATTTAAGTTAGGCTAAGAATTTTAAAAGAGCATCTACCGCTGTAAAGTCACTGGGGGAAAGCGGCGAACACAGACAAGCTCTATAAGAACACTGGATAAAGTTCAACCACGACATTATGTAAGACATTGCACTGCAATATCTTTATTATAACAGTTTGTCTATTGAAATATTTACTGATATTGGCAGCCTGAAAACTTTATATTAGGATACACATCATTTCTAATATTCAGGCACTGTTCTTAGGTGAAAAACCCTCCAACTTTGATTTCAGTATACATTTCCAGATAGGTGTTCATTTTCAATTTTACCAATCCACCCTTGTTTCATGATATCCACCTTGGCACCTTAAAACTGAAAAACAGCAATTGTATAGTCACCACAAAAGTGGAAGTTTAAAGTTGCAAAAAAATACCGTGTATTATACGAAAACATAAACAGATAACGTTGTTTTTTTTGCACTTTTGCCAGTCCAGAATTGTGATAGGAGACACCTTTCAGTTAAAATTTGAATCCAGCAATTTTTTTTTTGATTTTAGAGGGATTTGAGAAATAGCTGTGATTTGCCGTCATTATATAAGAGACTTACCCAAAAACTACTTCCATACCTTCTCAAATTTTTATATTTCTGAACATGGAAGCGAATTGCCAGTGGTAAGCGCAGCAAGAGGGGGGTAGCCCATGTGAGTAGTTGTAAGAGAGAAGGAGCTCCTTCCATCTGTGCGTACAACACCATGCCAGCGGATCGTCAGTTTTGCAGGACCCAGGCCTGTCACCGCAGGGTCCGGGCCCTGTGAATTCTCAGTAACAACAGCGTCGCCAATCTGTCCATACATGGTTAATGCAACCTGCATCCAGCAGGTCTTACCTCCTGCGGTCCTCCCAGACCCGGCCACCAATGTCGTCATCAGCATCATCAGCATCATCAACATGAAGCACCCAAATTCAACTCTTGTACCCCCACCACTGTGGATATCCATTTTTCTGAAGACCTCTTGGGGGGGGGGGGGGGATGAACAAAATGCGGTTGGGTCAGAAGGCCAAGTTAAAAAAAAGAGGATGATTTAGTCTGCTCTGAGCCCAGTTACTGATGCCATCAAGGAGGAGAAGGAAGCCGGTCACTCGCAAAAAACCCGGGTTGGTCCCGGCCAACGCCTTGCAGGCCCTCTTTGCTTGTAGCCCCCAGCTTCCTGGATGCAGAAAGTCAGACGACCAAGTCACCTTGTGTTGATGATGAGGACATTGCGGATCCATCGTGGTCTTTTCCCGCAGAAATTGCGTGCAGCACTATCAGAGAACGAGAGGAAGAGAAGGAGAGTAGTGTCAATACGGTCCCCGCCAACAAAAAGGGATAGGGCGGTCGCAGAAGTCAGTGGAATATATTCCGACAGCCACGGTCACGCAAACCCCCGCTCTCGCTTATCGCCGTCAAAAAGGTCCCAGGACCTCTCAAGCCTGGGCCTATCTTTGTAACAAGCCCTCTCATTCACCCAGCGATGTCATATGCCGCCTTTGCCGGAAACTCATAAGTAGATGGCAAGAACCTTAAGTGGTTAACCACCACCAATATGTTCTAGTCACGATGGCAGCGAATCATGAGCTGAAATGGAGGGACACTTGGCCCAAAAAAAGGCCAGACCGACGCCGGGCCTCCCAACCACTGTTCACGACCTCTGTCTCCGCATCCTCCGCCACCACCAAAGCGTTCCTCAGCTGCCATGTCCTCTCAGAGTCATCATCAAGGATCAGCCTCCGCTTCAGCCTCCACCGTCTGCCCAGTACCACCAGAGAACCCATCCTAACCCTTCTCCTTCCGCCAGATTGACGACCTGCACGCCCGTAGAGCGGCGAGTCTAGCAGCTCAGCCTTCTAGTCTTCCAGGTTTTTGGGGTATCAGAATAACACTTTAACCCAAACGCAATCCCAAAGCTGAATGTCGCATTGCCATGCCTTTTGGCCCTTGAAATGTGCTCTTTCCCCGCAGTGGGACACAGATGGGGTTCCGCCACGTCATGGCCCTCCTGCCCCCAAATACCAGATGCCGAGCAGGCATTTCATTGCCAGAAAAGCCGTCCCTGGCCCTGGCCACACTGTCCATCTAAATTTCAAGCGCGTTGTATGCATCTGTGGCCGACAAAGTCCATCTGACCACCGACACATTGAGACTAGTAAGCACGTCCAAGGCCCGCTATATCTCTGTGGACAGCCTCACTGGGGTGAGCTTGGGTGGATGCCTCTGGGGGTGAACGGTGGCTCTCCCAGTCTCAGCGCACGCTCTTTCAAAACCGCAGGGATGTTGCAGGGCTCTTTTTTTTTGGTTTTCCCCCCCAGGTCCTCTGGTGGCAATTCACATCCCAGAGAAACCAAAGCGAGTTAGAAATTAATCTGTCTTGGAGACCGTCCCCAAAAGGTCCAGATGCTGTGACGGCTCTCCGCAAACGAGCCTGACGCTGGCTGGGTTGACAAGAACCTGTGCCTTGGCAAGGTGGGTATGCGATATCGGCGAAATCTGCTGCCGCCCTTACAATCGGGTAGGCTGGAGCACATCCCTTGCCTGGCACATTCATGAACCTGGTCGTCAGAATATTCTAAAGAGCTACCCGGGTCTGGAATGCCTGCTAAGAAGGCTCAGAGCCTAGTTTCGCACTTCCGCCGTTCGCACCCCTTCTTCTCCCCCTGTCCTGCGTTCAAGCGTCAGCTCGGCCTCCCGTCAACCGTCTCATTGTTGAACCGTGGCAACGACGCTGGAATTCCACCCTCCAATGCTCAGCGATTGTGGCAGCAGCGCAATGTCATTACGCAGTAACGAAGTGACACAAGGCCTTACAAGCAGCGGTTGGACCTCGGGGTGTTTGAGGGGGGTGGGTGGGTTGGGGGGGGTGGTGCCGAGAGTGGAGGCAGGTGAAAGAGCTCGTATGCACCATCCTTACCAGTTTTTGAAGAGCCACCAAAATGGTCAGTGCGGACAATGCCCTAGTCAGCATGACATGTGGTTGATTTCCTTAGTGCTGGAACGATCGTTGGACACTCTGAAACAACAGGATCCCGCCAGCCGACGGAGGAGAGACGGACACAATCGACACGAGCCTCTGTTAAAAAAAATACCTCTGAATTGGTACAAGGGGTATGGTAACAGGAGAAAACATGACCAGATGTAGTTATTCAATAGGACATGGAGTAGGTACCACGGACAGAGGACAAAAGTTACATGAGACCATTTTCCTCCAGCACGTTGAGTAAAAAGAAAAAAGAACCAAACAAAGGCACCTTGGTGTAACAGGAGCGTTAACCACCAGTATTTCCAATGAAGCTCCATGGTCCGCACTCATACGGAGGGCAAACAGCTCTACCCAGGTCTTGAATGTGTACTGAGGAAGGCTGGAGTTCTCACCACTTCCGCACTCTGCTTCAGCACAAAGTTTTCGTTGCTGCGTCATCAGGGCAATTTAACCTGCTCTTTAAAAGATGACGAAGCCAGCCTGGGATCTCACCGCACCCACAGTAACCCGGCCCGGGGTCATGCTGTGCCACAGGACAAGGTATAGTCAATGTCCAGTTCAACAAAATATGGTGGTTGAAAGACTCCTTATTCCTGCACTATTTAATCTGGGGTCAACAGGTTATGGTCATACTGCGGTCCAGACAGTTCAGTCCAATGAGTCCAGTTCAACGAAAATGGTGGTTCAAAGACTACTTTCTTCCGGCACTTTTAATCCATGTGGGTCATGCAGGTTTTTTAGGAGGTCATGCTGCGTTCCAGACAGGTATAGTTCAAATGTCCCAGTTCAAGTAAAATGAAGGTTCAAATAATACTGCCTTCGTGGCACTTAAAGTTGTGGGTGATAGGATGCAGGTTTAAGGGTCATGCTGTGGTACAATACAGGGATAGTGAAATGGTGTGGTGACTTTTTTCTGTGGCTTTTTATATCCTAAGTGTTGTGCCTAAGATGTAGCCAGGTATCCATTTTGACTGTTGTGCTGTTAATTCCAGCTTCCTACCAGCCACGTATGGGTCTAAGAATGATGTTTGTTGTTAGCTCTCCCATAGACTAATGGTCCATCTGAGATGATCGACTATCGAAAAACACCCTCATAGATGGTGGCCGACTATCGACTATCGCCCGACTCTACAACAGGGTTTAACTAAATCAGGAACATTCAAGCACTAAAGACATTTCTGGCTCAGAATACCCACTTTGAAAGTGTATACCTTTTTCCACAGTTAACTCCACCTAGAACTGCCGTAGTGGAAGCTATAACTCTATCGCGTCTGTACGGTTCTAGCGCGCCCCGCCTCCCACACGCCATTTGAAATCAGGCACATTACAATGTGACACTTACACACTGTAATGCACCTGATAATGGCGTTCGGGAGGCATTTTACTAATGTGAACGGGGCTGTGCCTGATATCGGGCTGAAAATACGGCAGACTTCTGGCACAGCCCCGTTCATACATGTCACCCAAGTTCAATATTCTGTGTAGCCTCCATTTATTTTTCCGCAGATCCTTAACTCCCTTGGGAATGGAGTTCACTACAGCATCACAGGTTGCAGCCACTGGAATCCTCCTCTTCTCCTCCATGACATCACAGAGCTGGTGGATATTTGAGACCTTGCACTCCACCATCTTCCATTTGAGGATGCCCCACAGATGCTCAATAGGGTTTAGGTCTGGAACATGCTTAACCAGTGCAGCACCTTTATCCTCATTTCCTTTACCAAGGCAGTGGTCGTCTTTTAGGTGTGTTTGTGGTCGTAATCGTGGAATACTGCCTTGCGTACCAGTTTTCAAAGGGAGGTTGGTCATGCTCTGCTACAATGTCACAGTAAATGTTGACATTCATGATTCCTCAAAGTACTGTAGCTCCCGCCAGTTGGCAGTGCTCATGCAGCCCCAAACCACCACCCTGCTTGACTGTAGGCAAGACACACTTGTATTTGTACTACTCACTTGGTTGTTGCCACAGCATCTGAACCAAATTAGCTTATCTTGCTCTAATCAGACTACTGGACATGGTTCCAGTAATCCATGACCTTTATCTACTTATCTTCACCAAATTGTTTGCGGGCTTTCTTGTGTATCATAGAGGTTTCCTTCTGGGACGACAGCCATGCAGACCAATTTGAAGCAGTGTATGGTCTGAACACTAACATGCTGACCCTCCACCCCTTTAAACTCCGCAGCAATGCTGGCAGCACTCATACATCTATTCTGATAAGAAAATCTCTGGACACGACGCTAAGCAGGTGCACCCAACTTCTTTTGTCGACTATCGCAAGGACTGTTCCATGTGGAACCGGTCTTGTTAAACCGCTATATGGTCTTGACCACCATGCTGGAGTTCAGTTTCAGGATGCCGGCAATATTCTTATAACCTAGGTCATCATTATGTAGCCCAATAATAATTTTTTTCATTTCCTTGTCTTGAGGCATTTCCACTGAAGTTGGAGCAGCCTGAAATTTGATTTTCCACTTTGATTTTGAGTATCATTCCAAATCCAGACCTCCATGGGATATTAATTTGGATTGATCATTTTTGTGTTTTATTGTTCTCAAAACATTCCAATATGTAATGAAAATAGAATTGCAATGGGAATATTTCACTCATTGAGATCTAGGAAGTGGTATTTTAGTGTTCCCTTTATTTTCTTGAGCAGTGTGTATCAATTAAATCAAGATAAATTATGATTCGTTCAAACTCTTGAATCTGACTGCTGCCTCCACCTGAAAAATATTTCTGGAATCTGCTCTTTCCTTAGCTCTGATGCTAAGAAAATACTAGTGTATGCTCTTTGCTCTCCTCTAAACTGCTGCAACATCCTTTCCTGTTGCCACCTAACACCCTCAAATTCATCCTCAACTCTACTGCCCGGTTAATCTACCTTTCTCCTTGTTACTCATTTGCCTCTTCCTTCACTCACTACCTGTTGCCCAGAAAATTGAGTTCAAACTTCTAACTGTAACATGCAAGCTTCTCGATAACCCGCCCACCCACTCCCATATATCACTACCTAAATCTCCAGATACCTGTCCTCACGCCATCTCCAGACTGCACATGATCATCATCTCTGCGCTCCAACTGTCTCACTACCACAACAAAATGTACCCTGAAAACACACGTAGCCTACAACCTACATTAACCCTGCTACCACAATACAAACATGCCTGTCCCTCGCCTTCTCGCTCATTCCTCCTCCCATAAATTGAAAGCCTTTGCAGGCAGGGTTCTCTCTACCAGTTGATATTTAGCATTATTATTATACTTTGGTCTTATTTATGTAAACCCCCTTTGAATCTATAGCAGCCAGGAATTAATGACACTTTAAAATAAAGAATGATCGTTTTTTTCCACTGACAAAACAAGATAAATATTACGTATGACTTAAAGATGTTATTTAAAGGAGAAACTCAAATCGGGTAAATTTATTGTGTACCTGGAAATATTCTCATATTTTAATCTGACGGTATCTAAAGAGAACAGTCACACCACCAAAATATTATGCATATTTGTTGTGAATTTTCAATACTCTATTAAAGTCGATGGTGTAAACCAGTAAAGTACCTGCTACATACTGCACATTTAAAACTTGCACCACAAGTAAATATCTGCATGTAATTCAAGCAGACTTTTTTCCGTAGCCTATGGATGAGACTTCACAAATCACATCTAAAATTTCTACTATTGAAACACATTGTACATTTTCCACAAACAAGGTTATAGCATATAGACCGAGTGTGAAGTTACAATGCAAATAAAGTCACAGTGGACTATGGAATAGGTACAAGTATTATAAATACCATCTACCCATGAGTTCTAGCACTGCCTGGAACCCCAACGCGCATTTCGTTGGAATTACCATTTACGATAGTTACACATATTCCATTGTTCACTGTGACTTCACACTTGCATTGTAACTTCTGTAGGCTTTTAAGCATTTGGCTGAACTATCCGGTGGTACTACCGTGTTTCCCCGATAGTAAGACACCCCTGATAGTAAGACGTAGCGGTGTCTTAGGGAGGTCGCCTAATGTAAGACGTACCCCGAAAGTAAGACGTAGCGGCTGTCCGGAGCTCTCGGCACAGGCAGCGTGTCATCACGCTGCGTACGCGGCCTGATGACGTCACTGCCTGTGCCGGGAAGAGCGCGGGAGGCCGGAGCAGCGAGGAGGCGGCGCGGGAGACTGAGCAGCGGGGAGCCAGGTAAGTGTTTTTCTGCCTACAGCTGGCCCTATACCTGCCTACAGCTGGCCCTATACCTGCCCTATATAAGACATACCCCGAAAGTAAGACATAGTGGGACTTTTGGGGGTAAAAAGAATGTAAGACGCTGTCTTACTTTCGGGGAAACACGGTATGCATTGTTAAATATGATCATACTGTACCTGGCTTTTTGTTGGCTACTCCTGTCTACCTTTCATGTTTTAATTGAAACATTTTATAAAGGTTTGGTATTATTATGGATTGCTACCTTTTTTTCTGGTTATAGTCTTTTTTTTTGTTTTTGTTAAATTATTATTTCCATTACTTATAGGGGACAATTCACTTGATGCCCAGTCTTGTGAGCCTTATTGGGCTTTTTCAGTGTTTAACTATTAAATTCTTATCTATCATTGTGTCTGATAACCAAATGCTACTAAAGGATACTGGCAAGGGAGGAAAGACGATGATTTTGAATGCAAGGTCACAAGATGAAGATTCCAAAAGGAGGGTTATTACAAGATCCATTAAAGGGGTTTTGCCAGGACGTGCCTTATCTGCTAAGAAGCAATTGTAAACAAGCCACACTGAGCTAAGAGAGAGCGAGAGAGTCACACACAGCCAGAGCCATGCATAAGGGATCGTGTGAAATGTTCACTCAAATAATCAAACTACAACTAGTGGATTCTGTATACAAAAGACAACAACTTTTCTCCACAGCAGCTTGAAAGCTTCTTCATGTTCTCAGTCATCAGATAAAGCAGGGATCTACTCAGATAATCACACTACAACTAGTGGATTCTGTATACAAATGACAACATATTTCTACCCGGTGCCTTGAAAGCTTCTTCAGCTCCCTCTCATCAGATAAGTAGTGTTCTCTGCTGCAAGCCTGGCCAGCAGCTCTTGTCAGGTCGTATCTAATGCAAGCTTTTAAGTAACTAAGGGCAGGTAAGGCAGCTTGTAGCTCTCTCAGGCTGCAATTTTTGTAATCACATATTTATAAAAGTGATTAAATACCCATTTTGGAGGATCCCATGTCAACATTACATCGTTGCAAAACCCCTTTAACAAAAAAATATAATTAACCTAACCTAGTGCGTCATCAATACCAGTAAATTCCGTACAATAGCTGTTAGGGCTAAAGATAGATAGAACAGAAAATGGTATTCAGCAGGGAACTCAACGCATGTGAGAAACTTTGCTGACCGGAAATAATGGGTCAGCGATGTGCTGGAAAGCAGAATGATTTGCACTTCTTATCAACAACCTAAATTTCATATAAACAGTATATATTACCTTGGCAGTATTACCATCTCGGTAGTAGTCTCATTAACTAGTTATCTCACCTATTACATTGATATTTTTCTCTCAAACTATAGTATATAGTATGTCTCAATACAACCCCTGCCAAAATTTTGATCATCTACATTTAGAGGATGGTCAGCATGGTGTTTTATTTTTTCCAAATCACAGCAAATACACTAATCATAGATATGACAAAAAACAAGGTTTACAAGCTGAACCTTTATGCTTCATGTAACATACCTACACCAAATATAAGAAAATTACTGGCACAATTGTCTAGATCAAATAGATGAAAAAATTATGAAAGTCAAAAACAAAATCCCAGTTATTGCTTTGCTGCTCCTCTTTTAGGACAGCTTGAACCTCAATAATAAAAAAAAAATTTCTTCATGTTGCTTACAACTTTTGTGTAGAGCAATTAACAGATCTACTTTACTTTGTCATGGAGAAATTTTTTCAATTTCCACCCAAAATTTTCAAAGAAACTCAGGTCTGGACTGTTTGCTGGCCTGGTCATTGAGTTCATATGTCGGTTCTAAAGGAAGCTTTGACACTTTTTTCCCTGGTAAGATGCATTATCATCTTAGAAACGGACTTGATCTCCAACAAGTCTATTTTCTATTACAACAATAAGAAAATCATCTAATTGTTCAACGTTCCCATGGGCACTGAATATTGCAGTAATGATCACCATCTCCCCCGAACCTTTACCTGACATGCAACCCCCATATCATTGCTTTCTTCAGGTGTCATCTTTATATCTTTCATTAAAATGGCACCATACAGAAGTTCTAGCATTATATCCCTGAACAATTCAGATTCCTCTATCATCACTGAAAAACACTATCATCCAACTCTCCACACTCCATGCTTTCTTCCATTTGCCCCACTGTAACCTTGTTTTCCTCTGTTTAGGTGTAAGTGCTGGTTTTCATTTGGCTTTTTTTTTTTTATAAGTAAATCCCATTTTATTTAGTCAATATCTTACAGAAAAAGAAAATGAAAACATAGGGGGAAACAACCCGCTGTACTTACTACAGATCTAAGATCCAGCACCATCTGTAACTACGGAGGTCTCTGCTGCCACGGGGATGCAGGAAGACGGGAGGCTTCCTGCTAATCTGTATATACAGCACCTTGGGAAGGCAAGGATGGTAATAATCCATCCCAGTCTTTTTTATGGAGAGATCGCTAATGCAGACAGCCAGCTCTCTGCTATTTATGGATTTGCTATGACGTAAAAGGAATATACCTTAGGAATTGTGATTCCACATATTTTGCCAGCATCCAACAGTTAAAGACCTTTGAATGGGTCGATTCATTTCTTCTCACCACTTTAGATATCACATTACTCTACATTAAAAGAGGTTTGCCATCTGGCAAAAAACCTTTTGTGGCCAGTACATAGGTCACTACTATCACACCTCAGAGAATGGGGAGGAGGCAAGTTCCGAAATAAACAAACATGGAGAACTGCGCAAGCGCGTTGACTTATTCCAAGTTACTAGCTGGCCTCAGAAGGGATTTTACCAGATGGCAAATCCCCTTTAGAATGTTCCACTATTTAGGTCTACATACCATTTCACAAACACTTCTGCAAAATTACAATGTGCCAGAAAAACCAAGTTGAAGTTATTCCTGAAAGTCTTAGAATGTTAGGTGTTCTCCTTCCAGAGCCAGGTGTACCAACAAATTAAAAGGCACAACTATGGGAGTGGTATTTTTTTTCTAACTATGCAAACATTTCTTGGGACGGACATATGAATGTCCGTTCATTATCAGTAATACAAAGTGCAGACATTATTTTTTAAATAGTTCATCAATTATCTTTATTGAAGAGATAGAGTCATAAGACTATGATGAAATCCATCAACAGGAATGCTTGGGCTTTTCACCTTTGATGGTGTTTTTTGAAATAAGAACGAACTGGGTTAGCAGTGAGGATGAGAAACGTCAGAAATAAACAACCCATTACACAGCTTATAAATCACCTGCTGTTCAGGCTCTATCTCACCTGTACTTTATGGAGGCTAACTACTGGCTGCGGCGCTCATATGAGTAGTCTGGTAGGTCTTTGTAGCACCTCTCCCATCTCTACTTACTGTGCTGCATCAGAGATAGAATGGTATGGGATTTATCATACAATAATAGATCTGACTCCCAAAATACATATATTGCATGGCATTCTCCCGTGCTTTGGCCCCAAACTGTCTTATTGCAGAAAACCCTTTTAATGTTTCACCTAATAAAATAGATTGTTTAGATCTGTTAACTAACATAGATCTGTTTAATGTTCCGGTAATTGAAGCCTAAGTTAAAAGCGTCAATATCAATAGCGTCTTAGATTTCTTTAGTAAATTATTAACCTCTTCCCTATGACTAACAATGGATATCAGGGCAGTGAGTACGGCACTCAAAACGGAGTTCAGGAGTTGTTGCGGTCAAGTGGTTATAGCAGGTGGGGACCCAATAAAGGCCCCTGAGGACAGGCATGTTACTACACCTATTGACAGGGTGTAATAGCAGATTAATATTGTAGAAGTAAGAAATAGCAAAGCTTTTTTTTTTTTTTTTATTCAGTATTGCTGTTATGGTACGGACCTGCAGAATAGGGTTAGCATTTATACTGCACAGTGAACTACATAAAAACAAAAACTGAAATGCAAACCGTATTTCATTTCCAACTTGCACTCCCACCAAACACAAAAGGAAAAAAAAAAAAACAACCAAATACACAAAAAAGTTATGGCAAAAAAAGGGCCCGGGGAATAAAAATTTAATAAAAAAAAAAAAAAAACAAAAAAAAAAATTCAAAAGGAAAAAATAAAAAACCCTCAAAGGGGCCCCGGCCCTGCATTTTAATGAGGGGGGTTTGACATTTCCCCCTTTCCTCCTCATTTACTTCAAAGGAATTTCCCCCCCCAAGAAATTTGCTGAGTGGGCAAACACACATTTGCTATCCCTTTTTAAAACTCCCAAAAAGGGGAATGGGATTTACAGCCCAAAGCGCCACACTCCTCATTCACCTGCAGGTTCGGGCCGCAGCTTGCAGTGATGGGGCCTGGGAAAAAAGAGGTTTTATCAAACCCTTTTTTCCCCTTTTAAGTAAAAAATAAAAGGGTATTTTGAGTTTTTTTTGTAAGGAAAAATTAAAATTTCATTAAAGCGATTGCGGGGGGTGGGGGTTTAAACCCTTTCAAATCCTTTAAAAAATTGGCTTTAAGGTGCTTACAGTAAAAAAATTTGGGGAAAGACGGGGCCCATTTTGGTGGAGTCAGAGTCTTTTAAAAAAGGACCAAACTCCCCAAAATATATAAAAAATTTTGGAAAAATTTTGTTCAATGAAAGCCCCCAAAAAGCAAGAAAAAAATTGCATCTTGCCAGGCTACTGCCCCCCCATATCTTCACCCCCAATCAGAGGAGTTTGTTTTTTTGAAAAGTTTTTGGATAAACCCCGACCAGAAAAAAGTTTTTCCCACGGGGGGAAAAAAATTCCGCCCCCAAAAAGGGGCAAAACAAGATTTGACCAGTTTTTACAAAAAATTTTTAAACTTGCTTTCTCAAAAAAATTTTTTAGAAAAAGTTAAAATAAAATTTTTCTTGCCCTTTGGGGGCCTGAGGTTTTTTTCCCTTTTTCCCCCCCTGGGGAACTTTTAGAGTTTTTTGGTTTGGCCCATTTTTGGTGCTTGGTTTTTGGCCAAAAACCCAAATTTTTTAGTTTTTTTAAGGGGAAGAAAAGGGTTTTTCTATTCCCTGAAAAAAATTGGGTTTAGATTTGAGGAAATCAGTAAAAGGATCTGATGGAGGCAATACAACTCAAAACAAATTCTAAAAATTTTTTGGTTTTTTTTTCGGGGCGTTTTTTTGAAAATTGGGCTTTTTCCCCACTTTACCTCCCGGGTGTTTTGCAAAATTTACAATTTTTTAAATTTTTTTGGGTTCAAAGGGTTTGGGTTAATCCAAAAAAATATATTTTAAAAAGACAAGCAAAAGGGTAACAATGTTTTTGAACTTTTGACTTTAAAGGGCCCCCCATATACCACCACCCCACTAAGCTGGGGCCCGGGTGGACTCCCCATATTTTATACCTATGCAGATTTTTTTAAATTTAACTGCATTTTTCCGTTTTCCCTCCGGGTGGTTGGGACAATTTTTTTTTTTTTTTTTTATACTAAAAATTTTCAACCTGTTTTTAAAACTTTTCCCTAAAAAGCTCAGTGTTTTATTAGGCCGATTCCCAACAAAAGGCCACTTTTTTTGGAATAGAGGAGGGGCCCCATAAAAAAAAAAAAAATTTTACAAAAAAAAAAAAAAAAAAAAACGCATGACCCACCCCTCCTCGAAAGGGGAAACCCTTGAAAATTTGGCCAAACGTATCATTTTGGGCCCCATACAGCGGAAAAAGAATTTGAAAAAAAGTCCATCCATTCAAAACCCCGGGAGGGGGAAACGTACGGGAGAAATATGGGCGTCAACAATTTTTGGGCTATTAAAAAGGTCTTTAGTCCCCGGGCACAAAAACCCAAGGCCCGGGGAGGAGGTAAAAAGTTCTTTAAAGAGGGGGGTTTCACGGGACGCCATCCCGCACCTTTGCTTTTACCAAACTGATAGTGCCCAAAAAAAAAAATTTGAAGAACCCCCAAATTAATTCTAAACATAAGAAGAAAGGGGCTCTAGTTTTTGGCAAAAAAGTATGGAAAATTTGGAAGATTGGAAAAAGGGGTTGATTTGGGAAAAAAAGAAAATGAGAGGGGAAAACCCAATGGGCCCGGGGCCCTCTGATGGGGGCAAATGGTTTTTTGGGAAAGGGAAAAAAGGGAAAAGGGGGGCTAAGGGATCAAAAATTAAAAGGGAAAACTGTAAATTTTGTGGGGGAAAAACCCCTAAATAAAAATGGGATTTTTTCACAGTCATAATTTTGGTTTACTTGCCCGGGATCAAATGGTGTTTTTTAAATTTCGGTTTTAAATTTTAAATTTTTCCAACCATGATTTTTAATTCCCATACCTGAATTACTAGGGGAAATGCAAAAGAATCAGTGTTCCAACGGGACAATGGCCCCCTGAAGTATATGCCCAAAGATTGGTGAAAAATTTTTTTAAAATGGGGGTAAAATTTTGGGAGGTTTGGGCCTCCACACTTGGGGGGGGTAGATTTTGAAAAAAAAAAGCGGGATTCTAGTGAGGGGGGCCCCAGTTTTCCCTAAAACCTTTGGGAAAAGGGTTTAAAAAAACTGGGAATCAGTTTTTTCGGTAAAAACCCTGCTTAAAATTTTGGATCCAGACCCAAGGGTTTCAGGCCCAGAAATTAAAAAGGTAAAAAGGTGGTTTTTTACCAAAAAACCTAAAAAAATAAAAATTAAACATTTTAAATTTTTGGGAAACAAAACCGTAAACAATCCCTTTTACATGCCAAAAAATTCTCAAAAAACTAAGAAATGAAAAATTTACTTGAAAAGTGAATGAAATTTGTTATAAGAAGCTCATTTTTCAAAGCTGAAGTGGAGGGTTTGAGTTTAAGGACCCAAAAAAGGGCCAAAAAGTTTCAAAACATTTTTTTTCCCCTTTTTGCTGGTTTTGTGTTTTTTTTAAATTTAATTTGTTTTGATTACTGTATCAAAAGGGTGAAAAAAAAAGTTTAAAATGTTATCTTTATAAATACAGAAATTTTTTACCACTTAAACTTGCGCCATTTTGGTGGGGGAAATTGGGTTTGGCGGAAAGTCAGGAAAATTGAGGAGTCGGAGAAATGGGGGTTTGCAGCTTTTCTTGTTTTTTTTTGTGGGGGATCTTTTTATATACTAATGTAAATTAACCCAAAAGTTTTTTAAAAAACCCCTAAAAAGTTTTTTTTTTTTAAACCCTTTCCCTACATGTACTTTTCCCCCTTAAAATTTCCCCTTGTTTCCTTTAAAGTCTGTTCCCCCAAATCCCTTTTCAACAAACCAATCCCAAAAAACCTTACTTTTCCCAACAATTTTTTCGGGTTTAAAGCCCCTAGATACTTTTCAATAAGGGGGGCCCACTTGTTTCCCCCCAATTTTTCCCAGCCTCCCTCGCTTCCTGACAAAGGGTCCTTTTTCCTTTTTTAAACAATTCACGGGCCATAAAAGTTTTTTAAAAAAAATTTCCCCTCAACCCCCAATTTTGCAGTTTTTCCCCCAAAATGCTTCCCCTATCTGGGGATCACTTGTTTTTGGTGCTTCTTCATCTTGTTGACCCTTTACGTCCCATGGGTCCTCCAATCCATTTACCAAACCCTTTCAAAAGGGTTTACTCATTTTGTGAATAAAGTTAATTGATGGTTTTAAACATTTTCTCCATAAATTCTACCCATTTTGAGCCCTATCCCCCTTTTGGGAGTAGGGGTTTTTTCGCTACTATCCTTTAAAAATACTAACAAAAAAAAGTTTTTGATTTAATGTTTTTTAAACCCTTTTAAATTTAGGGATCTTTTTTATTAAAAGGGCTATATACATTTTTAATTTTATCCCTTTTTAAGCCCAACCGGGGGCATCCTAATGATCATTTTTCCCCTTTCAGGCATATTGCCCCTGACACAAAAACTCCCAAAAGGTTTTTTATTCACCCTTTGGGAGGAACCCCCAGCGCTGGGGTTGTTTCTGACCTGGCCCCAAATTTTCCCCTTTATTAGAAAATTTTTCCCCAATCAAAAAAAAAAAAAAAAAAAAAAAAACACAACACCTGGGGGGTTTCAAAAATTTATTAAACTTTAAAAATTGCCCTTAAATAAATCCACTCTCCAACCGAAGGGTTCGTATTTTTGTGCAAAAAAAATTTCTTTTCACAGGGAAAATAGGGCCCATTTTTATTTGACATGTTTAAAAAAACCCCCATTGCTATCAATGACTGCGGGGATTTTTCAAAAAAAGGGAAAATGATAATCAAAAAAAAAAAAATTTTTTATACACAAAAAAAATTATTGAAATTTACACGGGGATATAGTGGCGCGCCGCTATAAAGCCAGCTGCCCGGGGAAAGGGAGTGCTAGCCAAACGAATACTTCTCAATGAGTGCTATGATATTAATGTAATAGTGGGCTGTACTTCGGGTGAAAAATGGCCCGTTTCAATTAAAGCCCCGAAATATGGGCCGCTACCCCCCACTGTGGGGAAACCCGGGGGGGGGAGTCGGAGGCCCCATTTTTGGCCCGGAATTTTGGAGGGCATCAAAAAAGGGGGCCCACCAAATCCCAAAATATATAATAATTTTTGGGCCAGTTAAATTTGATGCAGTGCAAAGAGTAAGAGGAATTATGGGGGGCCCCGGGCCCGTGCTACTGCTCCCATATCTTCACCTCATCCCCATGAGGAAAATGGGAAAAAGGGGTAAATGGAAGCAAAGAAAAGCGCTTTTCCCCAAAAAAGGGGAAAATAGGAATAAGCCCATGAACAAAAAAAAAAGAAAAATTTTTAAAACAAAAAATTTTTCAAACCCGATTTTTTAAAAAATAGGGAGAAGGGGTTCAACCCCCTCAAAACAAAAATGACTGTGGGTGAAGGCAATTCCTTTAAAACCCCTGACATTGGGGGAGAAGGGTGTTTGTTCCCAATTTTTGGTTTAAGGCTTTGCCCCCAAAAAGGGGTTTTTGGGAGAGGGGGGCCGTTCCCCTATCCCGGGAAAAAAAGATTTAGATTTTGAGGTCATTATGCAGGATTGATGGAGGGGAAAAACTATTTCTCAGAACAAATTCAGATAAAATTCACAAATGTTCCGTAGTGGGTTTTTTATATTTTTCAAATTTTTTTTGTGTCCCAAAATCATATCCAATAAATATAAATTTTCACGACAATTTAAAAAGGGAACAAGGGGGGGTTTAACTTTGAAATTTCAGGGTTTCCTAAAAATCACCAACCACAAAAGCTTTTTTTTTTAAAAAAGAGGTACTGAAAATTTTAATCCTCCCTCTTTCCTATCTTATACATACCCTTTTTACTTGGGCCCTATTTTTTGCATCTGCTTTTGTTTCAATTTTGCTTTCCAAAAAAAAAGTGTTTTTTATTTTGTTAGTAATTTTGGGAAAAACCCCCCTTTTGGTTTTCAATTTTTTGCCGAATCCTTTTGGGCCCCCTGAATAAAATTCAAACAAAATCTGACCCAAAAACTGATCCCAGGGGCTCTTCTAAAACTTCCCAAGGGTTTGGGGCAGACTGGACTTTGGGTAACAAAAAAACAGCTTTTTTCTTTTAAAATCTATCCACAAGTTTATCAAAAAAGGCCCCAAAACATTGTTACCCTTTTTTCTTTTAAAATGTCTTTTTTTCTCCTAAATAGCCCGATTATGTATCATAAGGGATAAAAAAGCCCGATGGGACCCAAAATTTTTCAAAAATTTAAAGTTATTCAAATTAAAAATTGCCCCCTATTATGAGGGGACCGGAGGTTTTGAGTCAGGAGTCGGGGGTTTTTGGGGGAAATTGAGGAGGCTGAGTCGGGGGGTTCGGCCCCTTTCCGAAATCCCACACCCCAGTTTGAAAAGCCTTTTAAACAAAAAGAAAAAAAAAATAATTTCCCCAAAGGCTCCAAATTTTCTCCCCACCCCCATTTCAACTGGGCTTTGATGGAATAGGGGAAAACCCGCAATTTAAAACTCCTTACAAAATCTTTAGGATTTCAAAATTGACAAATTTTAAAATGTTTATAACCGATTTGCAGCTTAATATAATGCTATGATGGTTAAAGTAAAAAATGCAAACTACTGACAAAAGTAATTTTGTTTAAAAAAAACTGACATTTTTCCCAAATTTAAGGGGGAATGCTAGCACCCCGCCTTTTTCTTCTTTTTATGATAAAATGGAGGACCCAAACCCCCAAGACCCCCCCCCGTTTCCCTTTGAAGTCAATTTAAAAGAAAAACCCGCCTCCCCCCTGCGTAAAACCTCCCGGGGGTTGGGGGCAAAGGAATGAAGGGGAGAAAACCACTCCTCCCTTAAAAATGAAAATTTTAAAAGGAAGATTTCCCAAACTTTACCTTCGGAAATTTTTAAAAAAAAAATGTGGATAAAAAAATTCCCCAAAATTTTTTATAAAGGGGCAAATTAAAAATACATCCAATGGGCGAAATGTTAAAGTAAAAACACTCCCCAACCCCGGTTTTCCCGAGACTTCATTCTTAGGTTTTTGGCAGTCCCTGGGTCAAAAATTTATGAATTACCCTAGAGAAAAATGCCAAAAAAATTAATTAAGGAAAAAAAAAAACTTTTTAAAAAAATCTTTTTCGTTAAACAAAATTTAGCCGAACGAGGAAACAGCCCTGTGCTTTGCTGTGGCCCATTTAATTTTTGTACAGTGATGTTCATATGAGGGGTTAACCCATCAGGAAATGCAGCCCCAAATCCAAAGCAAAAGAACGCCTAAAAATAAGAAAAAAAGAAAATATGCACTTTGGGACATTTGTTTATCTCAGTCTCAAAACACCAGCAGGAAAGAGAGGGACCAAACCCCCCGAAATACCAAGCCCCAACCCCAAAAAATTTTGTTTATCATGGTATCTTTTAAAATTTTGCTTTGTTTTTAATTGGTTTAAAGGGCCCCAAAAATATACACCCACATGAAATATATTTATAACTCTTTTTCAAAAACTCTTCCTTTCTCTCTATCTATTTATAAAAAAGAAAAATATAAAAACAAAGAAAAAGTATATATATATATATATATAATAATATATACACCACCAACACATACAAATATAATACATATATATATATAAAAAACACATGGAAATTTTAAATATAAAACAGATTTTAAAAAAAATATATATTTTATAATATTAATATGATAGATAAAATAATAAAGATATTTGATTAAAAATAATTAATAGATATTTAAAAATATAAGAAAAGATATATATAGATATAAAAAGAAAAAATATAAATAATTAAAATAGATAGATATATATAGATAAATAGATATAGAGTATATTTTAAAAGATATTATAGAATATAAATTTTTTAAAAAATATATATAAAAAGAATTAAAAATATATATATAAATAAATAATATAGAGAAAAAAATATATATATAATTTTATTAAAATAAACTTAAGGATAAATATATAAAATAATATATATATAGAAAATATATATATTATATAATATATATAGAGATATATATATATAAAATTTTTAAAATATATATATAAATATAGGAAAATATATATATATAAATATATATATTAAATTTGAAATGGGTATATATATATATATAAAAATAGAAATATAAGAGATATATATTATAAAATATATATATATATAAGATATATATTATATTTAAAGATATTTTAAAAATAATTATTATATATATAGAGATATATATATTTTATATAGATATATAAGAGGGGAATTTTTAAAATATAATAGAGAAATAAAATATATATATTAATATATAAGATTTATATATATATATATATATAGAGATATATATATAAGGATATATATATATTTAAAATATATATATAAAAAAGAGATAAAATATATATAAGAAAATTATTTTTAAATATATAGAAATATGAGATTTATTAGAGAAAATATATATATAAATATATAAAATTTTTTATTTATATAGAGATATTTTATTTTATATAGAAATATATTATATATATATTGAGTTTTATAAAAAGATTTTAATACATATATATATATAAATATTTATAAGATTTTTTTAAAAAGAAAAATATTAGAGATATTTTTTATTTTTTTATATTTGAGATATTTGAGAATTTAATTTTAATTATAAATTTTTTAAATTTTTTTTTTTAAATTTTTTTTTTTTTTTTTTTCAAAAATAAACAAAGGTTTAAATTTGCCTTTGGGGAGACCTGTAAAACTTTCCTACAAATCGGATGGAAAAGTAACCCAATTTAAAAATTAATTAAAAATATTTTTAAGGGCAGAATGTTTAATAGGGTTTCACTTTTTGAACCCGCACCCTTTAAAGTTTTAAACTTTAGGGCCGAGGTTTTTTCAGTCCCCCAGGACCAAAAAACCGGCCCTTGAAATCCAACTGGGAAATTTTGGGCTGTTTTTTTGGGACGCTTGGGGGGTTGGAAAGGGGGTTTTTTTTCCGCAGTTTGCTGATTAAAACCCTCCCCTTTGCATTTTTTTTTTCATGTTTCACCCGAAAAGGGGGCACAAAAAAAAGAAAAAATGTTTTTAAAAAATTTTTTATTCAAAACCCCCGGGGGAAACCTTAAAAAAAAAAACCAATCCGGCGGGGGGAAAATCCTGGAAGGGGAATTTCCTTGCAACCGGGGTTTTCCTTGGAGGGCCCCCGTTTAAAAAAAAGGTTTGAAAAAAAAGGCCGGTTTTTCAAGACAAACCTTTTTAAAATCCGGGGGAAAAAAAAGTCTGTTAAATTTTAGCCGGGAAAAACCCGTGCCTGGGGACAAGCCCTTATTAAAGGCCCTAAGGTTTGAACATTTTAGTAACTGGGCCCTTTAAAGAACCTTTTAATTTTTATTGGGGCCCGAGCATTCTGTTTAAAAAAAATGGGCAATTTTTGTGGAGGGTGAATGGTTCTTTAAAAACCCCGGCCCCTCCCCCCTTTTTGCTTTTTCATTTTAAAAACCACAAAACAAATTTAAGGCAGAATTTGACTGGCTTTTGGGTCAATTAAATGAAAAAAAGAAAAAGGTGGGAAAATCCCCACCAAAATTGCCCTTCCCTCGAAAAAACGAAGTCCCAAAAAAACCATTTTTGTTTGAAATTTTAATTTTTTGTCCGGGAAATCTTCCATTGGAAAAAACAAGGGGAAATTATCGAAATACGCCAACCGACACCTTTTCAGGGAAAATTTACGGGGATTTTTTGTTTTAAAAAGCCATCAAGGGGTTTTGGGGGAATAATCTTTTAAACCCAAAAAACCCTTTTTCTTGTTTTTTTGGGGAGGAATAATCAAAACCTTTTAGTAACCATACTTTTGCTAGCAATGCAGTGTTCCCCCGATTTGAAAGAACCCAGATAAATAATTTTGGGGGAGATGAAAAAAAAAAATTGTCCAATACCACTAACTGCCTGAAATAGGGGACCAGACAGGGAATGTGTCTTTTTTTTTTGGGTTTTCACCCCCATCCTGGGTTTGGGATCTTTAGAAGAAAGTTTTCTTGCCCGTCCGGGGGTTTCACTAAACCCGGGAAACAAATTTTTTTTTTTTTTTTTGGGGAAAAAAGCGTATCCCCAACTAGGAAATTTAAGCCAAAAGCCTTACAGGCTAAAAATTAAAAAAAAGGGGGCCCTAGAAAGGGAATTAAAAAGCCTATGGCCCTGCAGTTTAAAAACACCACAACAAAATTATGTTTGGGTTTTTCCCAAGGGTTTGTTCACACAGGGTTTTTTTATCCGGGAAAAAAACATCCAAAAAAAAGCAAGTCAATCGGGTTTCAAAACTTGCTGTGTTTTTGGTTTTGTCTTTGGTGCCCGAAAGGGTTGGGACCCTATAGTTTATTATAGGGCTCCTGCTGTGTCTTTCAGATCAAGAATTGACATGTCAATTGTTAGGACGAATCCGTGTTTTACATTGCGAGCAATGTAAACTCCCACTGCTCATTGTTAGACACGGACCCAAACATGCATCTAAGAACGTATGTTCACACGGACTCAAGACGCCGTGTGAATATACCCTGAGAGTGGACAATAAGTCAAGAAGTTATTCTCTAGGGGATCTACATTTTAAATACTCCTTAAACTTGGTCCAGTGAGATAAGCAGTGACTTGGCAGCACAAGTTACTGCAATGTTAGGGCCTGTACCACAGCCTGGTTTATTGGTCGATATTTTAGACGGTTTGAGGATTTAGAAACCATCTGAAAACAGACAAGCAACGCTCCCCAAACACTTTAATAGAAAATCTGTTCAGATGGGAAGGTTTTTCCCACATCAGCATTCCGAAAAACGTAAAACAATGTTCATTCTTCTGCTCTGTTTCCAGACAGAAAATTAACATTGATGTCAACTGTAACCAAGCAGAAAGTGAGTGAACTTTATTTTATTTCTTTTTTGCATTATTTTGCTGTTTTTTTGGGAGAAAAAACTGCATTTGCACTCCGTATACTTTTCTGCTTGAAAAAAAAAAAAACATGCAAAAACCCGGACAAAATCAGTGACAAAAACAGTTTAAAAATGAAAAAAAAAAAAGAGAGCAGTTTGTGTATCAGAAACTGGTTTAGAGGGACAGTTCTGCCGAAGTAAAAACCGAGCAGATTGTCCTTTGCCGTGTGAATGCACCCACAGACCTTCTGCAGGAACCAGTCAGCCTTTTCCCTCCTCAACCCCATGTTCTCACAAGGGAAAAGATCGTCACATACATTGTTGGAGGTCTATCCTGAGAGAATGACTTGTTCATCTTACGGATTTTGAAATCTATGACTGCCTATAAGCCTTTTTTTTACTCTTCTTTAACCAAATTTCACATTTTATAGATTTGGAACATGTCTCCTGGATCACACACCAACCGAAAATAAGTGGAAATCATTGCTGCAGCTCCCCATTCACAGGGCCGTCCCCAAGGGTGGGAAGAGAGAAACGTGAGGGGGGATTAGGGCGGGTGTTCCCAAGCCCCGCTCACCCCGAGAAACAGCCCTGGGACATATTGTTGTAGCAGAGTGTTGGAAGGACCTGTGCAGGGAAGTCATGTGACTGATGTCACTACAGGTCCCGAACATCCCAGGACAGGAGACAAAGTGTGCAAGTGAGGGATGGGGAGGGATAACAGAGCAATGATACTGACACAAACATCTCAGAGGATGGGACATGCTGGAACTTCTAGTTCTACAAGTCCCAGCATGTCACATTTGCCATCCTCTGAGATAAGACACTGCAGCTGCCATAAAATGTCATTCACATACAGATATTCTATGGTGTGCAACGCTAAACTTTAAGGTATATATATATATATATATATTTATATATATATATATATATATATATTTATATTATATATATATATATATATATATATATATATATATACACACATCACACACTACATACTATATATATATATAATATATATAAATAATATTATACACATACATATATAATATAACACACACACTAGTATAGCATGCTATAATTTATTTGTGGAAAAATAAGACATCCCCTGAAAATAAGACGCAGCACAACTTTAGGAGCAAAAATTAATATAAGACGCTGTCTTATTTTCGGGGGAAACCGGTGTAAATGATTTTCACAAAAAACACTCCAAGCCCCCATCTTACAGCTTGTTTGGGATAGAAAAAAAAAAAAAAAAAAAGGGTATCTGAAAGCCCAAAAACAATTTTTATGGGCATTTTGAACTTTATTAGGAATTGTTTTTTTCCAAAACCATAAAATCGGGGGGCCCCCCTCTCTTTGATTTTCCAAACTTTTTTTGTCATGCAAAAACGGGTTTTTTTTTTGATCAATTTCTCATTGTTCTTCTATTCTCATGTATCCAATATTTGGGAAGGGAAAAATTTGGAATCCCCTTTTTTTGGGAAATTGGGGGATCGATAGAAGCCCTACCCAAATTTAATTCACCACTGTCAAGACTGACATCATGTCCCCCACAAAAATTAAAAAAGTGTTTCTGGGAGGGATACGGGAATGAACGGGTTTACTCTAGACCTCCCTTCGGGTAAAAAAACGGAGGGAAATGTAGTGGGGGGGGGAGATTTGCAGTTGGACAGGGGCTGGGGTTTTCCCAATTTTTTTTGTTTTCAAAGAATTTGACCCAAGGTCCTCACAGTCGCTTTGTCATGCGGGCCCTCCCTACAAGCTTTTTGTAAAAATCTTGTTTTAGGGTTGACAGGGGGGTTTGCACAAAAAGGGGAAAAAAAAAACGGGGGTTTTTGGTTTTTATCTTGGGGGGAAACCCAATTTGGGCTGAACACAACCCTAAACTAGTGAATCCCCTGGATTTTAAAATGATTTTAAATTTCTCTCAATCAAGCTTTAATCTTCCCCATAGTAAGTCCCCATGTAATGAGTTCTCTTTAAAGGTTTAATGAGTTTAAACGGACTCCAAAGCCCCCCCCAAAAACATTAACAGGGGGAATCCAAAGGGGCCGGGTTTACAGGGCCCACGGGAAACAAATACGGGTTTGGTTTTATCCGACCTTTTTTTAAAATTTTGGGGCCCCATTGTTTTTTTCTTTCCCAAGAGCCCAAGGGCCCGCCGGGGGGACGATTTTTTTCCCCGCCCTTTGGGAAGAAAACCCTTTCCCCTCTTCCATGGGCATGTTATTTTCCCCGAAACGAAAACCGGACAAAAGGGAATGAAAAAAGGTAAAATTGTTTTTCCCAAACGCGGGCCGGTTTTTTTGAAATCCCGCCAGGTTTGGAAAAAACCCGTGCAAGTGGGGGACGGGCCTGAAATGGGTTTTTTTTTTGGCGGCCCATTTTAAAAGGGGTTTGCGGCGGTTGTTCAGAGGGTTTTTTCAAAACCAAAAAAAGGGGGTCTGAAAAACTGGCCGCAAACCCGTGCCGTGGGGACAAGCCCTTACTCTAATCTTATTGGCCCAAACCTGAAAAAATACATTGGGCCCAATTTACATTTTCTATAATTTATTTAGACACGCTTGTGAGTGATCACAAAAGGGTTGTGGCTTTAGGGGGGGTTAGGAGTGGGTTTAAATGGGGGAAAATTTTTGTCCCCAGTTTTCACATTCACTTGATGAAGTGCATTAAACGCAAAAATTTTTTAAAAAGGGAAAGGGTTCATCAAAAAATTAGTTTTTTTAAAAGCCCCCAATTTTTATTTTTAAAACAATTTTTTTGTTTAATTTTTCATTAACATTTTAAAAAAATTTTTTTAAATTTTTTAAAAGGGTTTGCAGTTTTACTTTGGTCATTTAGGCCTTGTTTACTGCTTTAAAGCAGAGAGATGGTTTATGTAGTTTTCATGAAAATAGGAGATTAAGCCCTGAATTGTCCCAATTGTTTATTTAGGAGATTTTTTCTAGGATGTTTTTGGGGCCCGGGGAAAGGAAGTCATGTGCAGGGGGGCGAAAGAGTGAATGGACTATTTCCTCTTTGATGGGGATCTGTGTTATCTATTCACACTGGTGTTCCTTTCAGTTTGCCCTCTTGTGTGAAAATGAGAGACATGAGAATCTTTTGTCAGAACAGGAGTGTCAGATATTAGGCTTAGTGCCCAAAGTGAAAACTGCAGGAGTTTAGAATCTTTAAAAAAATTAAAAAATGATTGGAAAATTTTAAAAAAAAACCACCAAAAATTTTAAAAGTTTTTTTAAATTAAAAGTAAGTTAAATAATAAGTAATTTTTGATGAAACACTCCCTTTAAGTATCTTACTAATACAAGAAGTCTAGCGCTGTCCTTAGTTTGTAAAAATCTAAGAGGCTATTGGTGAATACACCTTGATCTACTGAAGTGGAATTTTGTTGCAAGTATTCCAAATAAAAGTTGTCAAAAAATGTGCCCGATTTATCAGGGGCTCAAGCGGTTTGATCATTTTGGTATATCTTTAGGCTTGTACAACTTTTTTAGAACGACCTGTCTAGGTTTACACTTTCTAACTAATACAGCAATAGTAAGTGTGCCCCACTGAGATTTCTGCAACCTTCTAAACTGCAGCAGTCACTATGCATCAAAAAGCCTCAGGGTGACCTTAAAAGGGACAAGTCTGATGATCAGTATACATTAAAGGGAATCTGTCACTATGGAAAACATGCCCTTACAACTCCTAAAAAAAAAAGTTAAAAAAAAACCCTGAAACCAGTCCCTACCATGTAATCCCCAGAAGATCAGTAGCGCAAAATTCTAAGGGACAATTCTGATAATTAGTGTAATGAGCATTTTAGACCACATCTCCCACCCAAAGCTGGGTCTATCATACTAGCCCATTTGTTGGATTTATGACCTTCTGAGCTAATCACGGTCAAACAATTAACTAAGAGATGGGCATTCTCCCCAAAAATCTTTTATATTCAGGGACCAATGATTTTTTAGTGGTTGGCCCTTTTTGAAAAGTTAAAAGCCCTACTTTGGGTTTAAGGGGCATCACTGCGCTATGACACCTTGGTGCCCCACTACAGCACGCCCTGGCCCAGACACAGCCTGCTCCTGGACACACTTTCAACCATTTTGGTCACTGCAGTCAGTTTGTGTCGCAAAGGCAGAAGGGGAACATTCCCTTTGGACATACTACAGTTAATTTCCCTTCTTGCTCCAGCGGTAGCCCCATATGTTTTTATATTTAAAACGTATAAATCTTCTACACATTGCAAACTTTGCAGGTACGATGCAAATGGTAAAATAATTTATGATTTCTGGTAAAAGTAATAGAAGAAACTAAGCCATTTATTGTGACTAAAACATGTAATCCTAAATTACCATTATATGCAAAGGAATAATTCAACACGACTCACCTTCCACAATACAATTATATTGAGGCTTACTTCACTGCACTTCTGTATCAACCGAACTGCCTCATCGGGTGGTGATTTTGCTGATCCCTTTGTATGAGGAAACGTTTTTTTCTTAATCTGCGTTAAGCAATTTCGGAAAAAAAAATCTGCACAGGGGGTGGGTGAATGTTTTTTCTGCAAAAAAAAAACACACTTTAGTTCTGTGCCCGGGGGTTCAAAAACGCGGTGATATACATAGCACATGCAATTTGTTCCACAGCCAGTGTTCAATGACTTGACCCCTTGGGTACCCCTCCATTATAATTGGGATCCCCTACCAAATTTTTGTGGCCTATTGGTAAATTTTTTTTAAAATTTTAGGGGTACCGTGTCCCCCTCACTTTTTTGATCCACTGAATGGGCAAAACGCAGAACTCTGCAGCGCTCTGCACAGACTAGTGGCTGTGCAGGGAAAAAGAAAAGAAAATGCAGTGCTAAATCAGCTCTGAGATTTAGCCCCCTCGTTCTTACAATTTCACCGAAAATGAGGTGCTGGGACATGCAGGCGATATGCCATCAATTCACAAGCTGGGATTAACTTGTGGCCACGTATCGATGAGTTAATCATTTTGTGCCTGGATGCTGCAACCCTCAGCAAAATACAAGGGGAAGTTATAAATATAGAAATATACTAACACTGCATAAAATTTTTTTCCTATAGATACATACTGCACACTGCTTCCCATATAAAGTATATCTGCGGAAGGCACCAGGGCACTTACAGTCAGCAAATTAAAAAATTCTTGTTTACATCCAGAAACTAAAGCCCCATAGTCCGTCTGTCAAAGGTGCTCATTGCAGTGTACCAGATCTCTCTTGTCGAGAGCTGTCCACCTGTGTCCATGTCAGTTTGCATTAGCTAAAATTACATACCTGTTCTCCTCCAAAAACAATGTCACCGAAGGTGTATTTGTCCGATAAGTGTTCAGCACCTAAATAATATACACAGGTATATTTAAACCAACAGAAACATCTGTATGACACAGCACATAAGAAAACTGTACTGTACTCTTTACTTATGGGAGGAATTCAGCCACTTAAGAAGGGTGGGCCAATTACATTGTGGTTACGCCCAGACATCAGGGGCAGACTGCTATCTTTTTCTAGCAATCATAGCTATTGGCATTAAATTAAAGGGGTTGTCTCACTACATTGATTCATGTTTCCTCAGTCCTGTTTTCTTGGTTTCATTTTGAATTCAGGGGCGTGGTTACTGGCTTCTACTAGGCTGCAGTAGAACCCAGGTCTGTAGCTATAACGACCAGCACTGGAGAGATCAAACAGGTCTGTAGCTATAGACCTGAAAAGCTGATACAGCCCATACAACAGGAGATATCTCAGAATAGGTAGGACACTGTTAATGAACATGTATTGCAAAGTGACTTGTTTTTGCAGAATCTTTAACATAAAAAGCAATCCTTGTAGTGAGACAACCCATTTAAAGTTGGACCAAAGCCAGGTCTGTAGCTATAGCAACCAGTGCTGGCAGCCTATCAGGAGAGATCAAACAGGTCTGTAGCTATAGCGACCTGAGGAGCTGATGCAGCCCATACAAGAGGGGATTTCTCAGAATA
>JAODAL010010164.1:0-7500 GCA_025379985.1 Phyllomedusa bahiana | reverse complement strand
GCTGAGCTCTATGTGAGTGTCCTACAAGATGAGTTACTTCATACACTCGAGTACTGCCGGCTCCCCCGCACCTCGTGAGTACGCGCTGATCAGCGTGAGCTCCAGAAACACTGTGTATGGTGGCGCGTACTGTAGGCGCCGCAATATACTGTGTGAGCATACCATTAAAGATGAAGAAAAGGCTGTATTCGTGTAGAAGAGTCCTGGGATCAGATTTTGGTCAAGTCATGCTTGAATCTGATCCAGAGCCCAGAAGGATTCGGGCAGAGCTGAAAGCAAAATTTAGATTTTTAGGAGCAAAACAGTAACAATGCAGTTACATGACAAGAATCTGCAGAACTAAGCAGATGTTAATACTAAATAATGGATGTATAAGATAGGTAAGATGGTGGTCTATAAAATGACAGTAGCCTCATGTACAAAGCTGTAGTGGATGGAGAGATATGGAGCCTGAAAGCCAAAAGATAAAAACGTAGTTACCATTTGCTTGTCAGTGTCTGTTCTACCTAAATAGCTTGATTATTGTATCATAAGGTGATAAAAAGCCGGATGTTACCATTTTACAACAGTAAAGTTATCACTTAAACATGCGCCATGTATGAGGGAGTGGGAGTCGGAATTGGAGTCAGTGTCAGGAAAATTTAGGAGTCTGAGTCGGAGCTTTGGCTTACCGACTGCACAGCCCTGATATACACACACACATGCATACAAATAATATACATATATCTCCCATCCCACATAATTAGATCAGGAAAAAAATTGTGGCATATTTCATTACATGCTGTATGGACGGAGTTTTTCACCCTTAATAGTATTGCTTCTGGAGGTGGAAAGCTCAATACATATGGCAACGGACAGCCTGTCCGGTATCACACCTGTGTGGTCCTGTACTGGGAATTAGGACAGGCTCTGTGCATGTGGCTCTTCTGTACATATGAGGTCTAATACACAGTCTCAATTCTGTTTTTTACATATATTCGCAAAGAGCAGATCACGGTGACTATGTAGTGCTTTACTGATGTTCCAGGCAGGAAGGGCTCCCCTACATGCAGAAGCAACTGTTTCACCACATAATACCCTATACAAAACTTCTGAAAGGCCTGCTTAGTTTTTGGGTGTGCCAAAGTATGTTCAGTGACAAACAGCTAAGGGGAAATGTTGACACTTATGAGCTTGTTCATTACTTTAAACGGGTTCCCCCCTTTTGACAATGTCTATTTGGTAGAAGAATTCTTCGACAAACTTATGACAAATCCTCCCCCTGCTGGGACCTTCAGTAATCAGCTGTAATCTGTGAAGAAACCTAGCAGTGTTCAATATCCTTGCAGCACCACCACGGGGGAAGAGAAGCATTAGGGTGCGTCCCCATGGCAAGGGACAAATATCGGTCAGTTTATCCGACCGGTATTTGCCCTGTTTTGCGGCCGTCCCCACAGCCGTGGGGGTGGTACGGCTTTTCTCTGCGTAGAGTGTAGGAAAGCCCTCCCACTTCACTTGCACATGAAAACCGGACGGAAGAATGTGCAAGTACAATTTTTTTTTCGGCCAGCCCACGGGCGGAAAAAACGCGCAGTAGGGACTGCTGCACGGGTTTTCCATTGACCCCCATTGTACTCATTTTCGGCCAGTTTTTCAGACGGTCTGCAAGACCGCTAACCGTCTATAAAACTGGCTGAAAATCCGTGCCGTGGGGACATGCACTTACACATTAGATGGTGTGTGTAAATCAGGATAGGATAGGTCCTCCAGAATGGAAGACACTCTTAGTAACCTCTCTGTACTTTGTCCTCAGCATGAAGATCATGAACAGTTGACCCTCCTTTATAGAGTCCAAAGTCTCTAATAGGATGAATGACCATGGGTTTTCAAAAATAGAGAATCCCTTTAAGAGTTTTTCTCTCCTAACACCCATATACAGTTTAAGGGGCTGTTGACACAATGTTTTCCCAGTTCTATCTGCATATATCCCATTTCACTAAATAACGTACCTTTATCAGCTGTTGGATTGACAGACTTCTGCAACTTCCAATTTTTACTGCTGCTGGAAACTTGTACTATATGAAATTCTTTAACACCTGCTTCACTCTAGGATAAAAAAAAAAAAAAAAAGTGCAAAAAAACAATTGTGTTGTAGGAATTCCTAAATAGCAGCAATTCTATATTTGTACAAACATTTCTATTAATCATTATCACAGCAGTTGACTAGAATACCTGATGCTATAAAAGGTCAGGAGTTTAAACCTATTCCAAACTTTCAGACTATTTGGGAGCTTCTGCATCCCTCTCATACTGTGATGTATAAATCTACTGTCTTCGTCAGTCCAGTCTCTAGCGCCCCATACACTAGTTGCTTTAGACAGCCACAACGGCCGATTTAGACTATTTGCTGATGACTGTTCGATCCTATAAATATGAAAGCGCATGACAGATGCTGACCGAAGGCAAATATCTGTGGAAAAGTCCATTTGACATGCTGCATATTTCATTCGTTGTCGAAAGCAGTCATTGGTAAAACAAGAAAGTAGTTCATGTCAAACGACAGACCAGCCCCGGCGGGTATGCGCAAACTGCTCTGACCCTGTTAACAGGCACTACTTCCGCCTATGCCACGTAACAAGATAAAGATCAATCTGCAATTTGATGAATGGAGTTATCATTCAAAATGACAACCTTTTCAGATCAACTATTAACGCCAAGTTATCTACCATACAGACGTCAAAAATAAAGAGGGCCGTATTCAAGTGATTTTAAACTGGTCTAACCATGCAAACAGTAAAATTCTATCTCCCCTACAATTTCTGCTGTTCCATTACAGAAAGGAAAACTCCTTGCATGATCCTGAAGTTTCAGGGTGGCAACACAAACCAATAAAGTAGGGGAGGACTCACGAGCATTTGGTAGTGACCAAAAAAGTGAAATGGTGAACTCCAGCTATTAGAATGTTCATATATATGCTTAAAGGGGTATTCTCACCACATTGACAAGCTTCAAAATGTACAAAAAAACCCAACAAGAAATGAGAACCGCACCAATTCTCCACAATGGGTATATATCCACAATCTGTGCAACAGCCAGTCCGCTAGGTGTGCAAGCCTTCAACTCACCACCAAAGCAGCCAAACAAGAAAAGAATGCGGATGGCAGCACCAAGTAGGATAAAAAACAGGAACTCTTTATTCCATAAGGAGTACAAAATGCATTTTGTACTCCTTATGGAATAAAGAGTTCCTGTTTTTATCCTACTTGGTGCTGCCGTCCGCATTCTTTTCTCGTTTGGCTTCAAAATGTAGGCACAGGTAAATAAAGATTATTACCAAATACACTGCTGTTTTGATTTAGCTTTTTTCAGAGCTAGTCTAGTGCTTGTGTACACAAGCTTACCTGGGTTACCAACCAGGATGGTGATATCACTTCCCGCTATGTCCTGTCTTAGCGGCATTAGAGCTTGATGAAGCTTAACCCTTTAGAGCTCTGTAGCCTTGTATGCTGCTATTAAAAGCCCTTCATCACTACTGTCTAACAGGATCAGACAGAAGCAGCAGAGCTGAAATGTCAGTCACTGCTCTAGAACCAGTGTTGACACGAGCTGTAAACATTATCCTGCTTGAAATCATAATCCTGCAGAAATAGTAATATTTTATACAAGACCTGGGAGAAGGCACCTCAGTGATCAATCACCAAGACCTGTCAGAAGACGTCATCAATGGGTTTACCATCCCAATACCTGCCCCAATTCCCAATTTTTTTTTTAAAAAAAGCTACACCTCTCAGAAATTTTCTTAACCTTTTAGTGATATTGGCAAAATTTCACCACTGAACTTTGTGGGATTTCTAAGTAAAATGTATTAATGAGAATTTCTACTTGTATCTTTCACATAATGAATCTTTATGGTAAATAAAGAGTGTAGGGAAACTTTTAGGCTATGCAATAGTCCCTACAAAATATGCTTATAGGCTCTATGGAGGAGAGTTGGATCTCTGGCGCCACCTACTGGATTATATTTCAAGCATACATTGCAGTTTTGATGGCCCTCAGATCATGTATAGGAACACCAATAAGTGCTTTTTTTTGTAAATATTCCTGCTCAGTACAGGGTCACTAGTACTGAGCCTGCACTTACTTTCAACAGTGCTACAGTCCGGCCTCCTATCACTTTCAATTTCCCCGAGGAAAATACAGGTGCATTGTAGTGAAATTGCGCATAAAAGTACACCCCACAAACACGTCGTGTAAACATACCCTTACTGACAGCCTTCCCAGTAACAGTGTGTACAGAGCAAACCGTCAATCACTGATTGGGGGGGTCGGGTACTTCCCTTTTTTTTTTTTTTTTAAAGAACTTCGTCTTTTTACTTGGGAAATTTTCTGTAAATTATATAACCTGATATACAGAGCTCAGTTCTCTCCTTTTTTATTTTATTTTTAAAAAAGTATTTTAAAGTCCATTGATTCAGGGTTGTACATTCGAGGGGGTTACACACTAAATGGGTCAAAAGATAAAGAAAAGTGTAATGAAAATTGGCACGACGGGGGGAGAGGGCCCCTCCCCGAGGGCTTCAATTAAAAGGGGGGGGAAAGAAAAGGAGGTGGGGGGGCAGCATTTTGTGGAGGAATTTGTAAAAGTTTGTGAAGGTTATAGGAAACCCTGAAGAAATGGGTTTTTCAGTTGCTTTTGAAGGGGAAAAGTGGAGGAGAGTCTTGGTTGGGGCAGTGATTTCCCAAAGGTGTGGGTGAAGAAAGGGAGAAGTTTTGGGAGCCCGGTTGGGTGAGGGCGAAGGGGAGAGCAGGGAAAAGGTCCTGTGAGGAGGGGGAGGTGGTGAGGGGGAGTTTTTGGGGAAATTGGGCAGAGTTTTGGAGGGGGGGGTCAGGGACCCTTTGGTGGGACGGGTTGTAGTTTGAAATGAATTCGTGGGCAAGGGAAGCCCGGGGGGGGGAAAAAAAGGGGGGGGGGGATTGGAGAGGGGGAGGCAGAGGAAGTGGGAGGAGGTGGATAAGAGGGCGCAGGTTGGGATGGATTGGGGGGAGCAGGGGCTACTGGGGGGCCACAAAAAAAAGGAGTTGCAGGGTCTAGGCAGGAGAAAAAGGGATGGACCGCATTTTTGTAGTGTCTTGTTTAGGAATACGGATGCGAAGGGTTTTTCGGGGGAGGCGGCAGGCGAGGTGAGGGTTTGGATGTGTGGGTTTTAAAGTAGAGCGGGTCAGGATTACCCCAAGCACGGGCTTGTGGGACCCGGGGTGTTTTTAGAGCCTTGATATGATAAGAGTCAAGGGGAGGGTTAGAGTTGGGCGGTGGAAAGTGATGAGTTCCGTTTTCTTCACATTTTTTTTAGGAGACGTGATGGAAGGAGGTATGGGTGTAGCAGTCTGGGACCCGGGAAAGGGGGGGGGTGGGGGGGGGGGGGCTTCTACAATGTGCTTCTACAATTTTTTGTCGCACGGGTTTTGCATAGAGCACAATTGTGCTCATTTTCGGCCCGGTTTTTTAGGGGCTAAAAAAAGCAAACCGGCCCAAAACCGTGCCGTGTGACATGGCCTTAAAAGGGGGAAGGGAAAAGCCAGAGGTTAGGATAGGTTGAAAAGATGAGTGAGGGGTGGGATGATAGAAACACGAGGTCAGGGGGAGGTGGGATCGCAGTGGATCAAGACTACAGGTAGTGAGGTTGGATTTGGACGTAAAGAGGGAAAATTTATAGTGACCGTGGGGAAGCAAGTTTAAAGGGGGGGAAGAGCAGTTTGGAAGGGGAGGGGGGGGTGGTGGGGACTGCGGGCTGAAGCTTTCTTGATGGGTTGATCTTCTGAAGGAGTGAGGCAAAGTTGTTGCTGAAAAGAGGAAAGGGGGAGGAGGGTTGGTGGCGGAGAAAGGGTTGAAGGTTTTTAATAATTGTTGGGGTTGTGGGACAGGGAGGTTTTAGAGGGTGAAATAGTCTTTTTCTGTGGGGAGGAATTTAAATGTTTGCAGTGATTGTTTGAAAGGCAAAATCATTAGTGGGGTGAGTTTTTTTCCCGGGAAATTTGGGAATTCTGGAAGTGCCTCAGCTGTTTGTGGGGTTGTGTGCCCGGGTTGTCTGTTGATTTTTTTTGGGGGGGTTTTTGTGGTGGGGGGGAGCGAATGAGTCAAGGGGGGGTGATTGGTGGTTGAGAAATTGGGGGGCGGTCTGGGATTTAAAGGGAGATAGGGAAAGAGGTGCAAGAGAGTCAAGGAGTGAGACTGTTGAGGGTTTGTATTCCCGCGGGTCGTAGGGTATGAGACAGGAGGAGCAGGGGGGTGGAGAAGGTAAGCAGGTTGTGGTCAGATATGGGGGGGGGCGGATGGGGAATCTTATAACCCTATGTATCACAGAGCTCAGCTTCTCTCCCTCCATCATATAACCCTATATATCACAGAGCTCAGCTTCTCTCCCTCCATCATATAACCCTATGTATCACAGAGCTCAGCTTCTCTCCCTCCATCATATATCCCTATATATCACAGAGCTCAGCTTCTCTCCCACTATCTATAATCAATCCTAAGATATTCCCCAAGATCTCGGGCTCTTCTCCCTCTATCATATACCCATATATAACAGGCTCAGCTTCTCTCCATCATATATTATATAAATTATATTAAAATTATATATATTATATATTTTATATATATATATATATATATATATATTATATATATATATTTGAGTTCAGCTTCTCTCCTCTATCATTTTACCCTTTTATTTTCACAGAGCTCAGCTTCTCCCCCTCTTATCACACCCTGCTCTCAGATAGGGCAGCATAAACCTCTTTACAGGACGACTTTAAAGGTGATTGTTTCGCTCACACACTTACATGTTATAATCTCAGTATCAGGGTTGGGGGAAGCAATATATCGTTTTTCCTAACATAAAAGTCAGTAACAATACAATTCTGATTTATCACTTTCATAGTAAATATGTAATAGAAAGCAGTAAGTTACACACAATGTTGTAACCTAAATTTAGTCTGCTCCTGAGTAAATGTTCTGCAACATTTTAGGCAGCTTACCGTATTCATGTTTTCCACATCCACAAAGACAAGCATGTTTCCTCCTTTGCTCTCCTCATCTTCTAGAGCATTGCTTCTGGATACAGTAGCCCGAACATTCAAAGACTTGCTGGTACATATGACTGCAGTATGTCTTAACACTCTATGGCTAGAAAATAAAAGCATCTGTGAGGCCCATGCATGATCCAAAAGTAGCCTGTTTATACCGCCCTCTCTGGGGGAGTCATGAAGGTGTGAGAAACGCTGGTTTCAGCAGTCCGCCATGTGTGAATATATACTAGTTTTGGAGAACTTACAGCTTATAAGTTGCAATGTGTGCCCAAAGTATAGTGGTGCTATTAAAAAGGTTTTATTGTCTTATACATATCGATAGGATATCCCATCAATGGATGAGATTATAAAACCCTTGGAGATGCTATGGCCTCAGGATACCATATATGCACAACACAATGGTCTCTCCCGAGACATTTTATCTTGAAACCCAAA
>JAODAL010010163.1:0-106673 GCA_025379985.1 Phyllomedusa bahiana | reverse complement strand
ACAGGTTTAAGGGTCAGCTGTGGCCAGGAGGGGTTTGTCAATGTCCTTTTTCAACAAAAGGGGGTTCAAAACTATTTTCTTCCGGCACTTTTAATCTGGGGGGTCATGCAGGTTTTTAGGGCTGCTGCGTTCCAGGACGGGATATTCAATGTCCAGTTCAGTAAAATGTGGTTCAAATAATATGCCTTGGCATTTTTTAATTTTGGGGTCAGCAGGTTTAAGGGTCTGCTGGGGTACAAGACAGGGATAGTGAATGGTTGTGCCTTTTTTTCTGGGCTTTTTATACCCTAATTTTGTGCCTAGATGAGCAGGTATCCATTTGACTGTTTGGGCTTTTTAAATTTCCAGCTTCTCCAGCCCTTTTTGGGGTGTAAGAATAAGGTGTTGTTGCTCTCCCATAGACTTTAATGGTCCGCTCAAAATCGACGCTAAACTATCGAAAAACCTTATCGATGGTGGCCGCCTATCGACTACGCCCGATGTAAATACCAACGTAATCGCTCAACACTATGTCTTAAATGATATGTAAAAATCACCCATTCGTGTTTTTTGCCCCAAAAAAACTGGACGTCCTATTCTCTATAAAAATGAACTGTATACACTAAAGTAGTTGCATTATCACCAGACACGAAACATTTGAATGCCCTAAAGTGGGCCTATCAATAGCTAGTAAGATAGCTAGTGCCTAGATTAGGCGCATCAATTTCACATAAGGAAACCCAAAACCCCAGATTTTTGACAGGTTCATTCTTTTGGGGGTGACAAACACCTTTAAATGACCTTTAAAACTGGCGTAGAGAAGCCTCTTTTCTGATGTCGGCTTTAATGTTTTAAGATTGAAAACTGCACAAGTTCTAAAGTAAATTAGTGGAAAGTGCTTGTAAGTAAACAAAGACAAAATCATTTGTGATTATTACAAGTGGTGCAGTGGTTTTCTATACAAGTAGTTCTAGGAGAATATAACTTCTTTCAATAAAATTGTTTTTTCCCTTTTTAGAAAGATTATTCATTTTACAACGAAAACTCTACAAAAACTCCGCATTTGCTTTCTGTAATTCTATAACTGTACCTAAAGGTTAGGTTTTGGATTTTGCGTTTAAAAAATATGAAAATATTTATTAAACTATTATTTGCCATGAAATTAGTATCATAATATCAGATTACCATGGTAATTTCATCATTTTCCCTGCAGTACGTTGCATTTAAAATAAACTGCATAATTTGTGAAAGTATAATGAGTTTTTAGATAAACATAATATCCTTATTTGCGTCATTTAATCAAAACATGTCCATAAACAGAAAACACATTCAATGAAAATTTTAATAGACTTTTTAGCTGAAAGCACAGTAATTTAATTTTGTAAAGACAGTGTGAACTGAGATTGTTTTCTTAAAATAGCTTTAGTTCAATTATTATTACAATTAGATTAGTAATTCAATATTCATAGTAATTTTATTAAATCAATTTTAAATGCAAGAAGAGGGCAGATAATTGTCTGTAAAAGTACAATAAGGTTCTTAAACTTCTTAGGCCGTGTTCACACGGCTTATTTCGCCGCCGATTGGCGCCGTACTCCGCGCCGGATTTGCGCTGCAGTATGGCGCCAATCCGTCGGAGTAATTACGGTAATCCACTGTTCTCATAGAGAGAACATAGAAAGTGACATGCACATTATCCAGGCGCAATACGTGCCGTGGATAATGGCAGTCTATGGGGCCGGCGGGCCGCGCCCCCGCCCCTGCCCCTTATTCAAGCCGGAATTGCGAGCGCAATCCGGCTCGCGAATAAGTCGTGTGAACGGGGCCTTAATGTCCAAGCCAGTTTTGACCACTGTGCCAGAGCCCCATTTTTAAATCCGACACGTCAGTTAATGTGAGAATAATTTTTCAATACTTTTTACTTATCCATTTTATTTGGAGATCGTTTTCTCCTGACCTACATTGTGTAATTTGTCATTCCTTTCTGTTGTGAGTCACTAAAAACGAAACTGAAATGGAAAGAAACGGTCTCCCATTGATTGCTCTTTTTTACGATGATGGTGCAGTTTTAGCTAAATATGTTTAATTTTCACAAGGAATCCTGGAAAAAAAGCACCCCAAGATTTGTTACACAATTTCTTGCAAGGGCGGCAATACACTTTTGGTGGGTGTAAACTGCTGTTTGGGTGCATGGCAGGTCCTACAAGGGAGGAAATGCTATTTCAGTTTTGCTAGGTGCCATGTCGCATGTGCAAAACCTCCAAAGTCCAGGTAAAACCTACCAGAAGCCACCCTATTTTGGAGACAACACTGTCAGAGAATTCATCTAAGGGTGTATAGAATATTTTGGGCCCACAGGTGTTTTACAGGGTTTTTTTAGTCATAAAACTGGAAAGAAAAATTCTTACATTATTTTTTGAGTTTCATTTGTACAGCATAGGCTGTGTGGTATGAATGATACAACAACTATTCTATGTGGGTTGGTTAAAACAATATAAATTTAAACCCTTATCACCGCAGCCAGTTTTAACCTTCCTAACAGAGCCCCAGTTTTGAAATCTGATGTGTCACTTTATGGGAGAATAACTTTTTGACCCTTCTACCTATCCATGTGATTCAGAGAATGCTTTCTCATCACACATTGTGCTTTAAGTTAGTAACACATCTTGGCCCATACAGTCCTTGTTTATTTGTGAAAGATATCAAAATATCGTAAACATTTAGAAAAATTTACCATTTTCAAAGTTCAAAAATTTCTCCGTGTAAGACAGATAGTTATTCCATTCAAAATAACTAACAAGGTAGGTCATTACACATGTGGCAATACCAACATGCGTACTTTATTTTTGATCATTTTTGGGGCAATTGCCATTTGTAAGGGAGAAAAGAGCGGTGTACGTGTTTTTATTTTATTTTTCGTGTGTTTTACTTTAAACTGCTATGTACTGGTATCTATGGCAACTGTCGCTCACAATGCCAGGTCATGCCCACAGGGCACTGCTATCATGGGGACGTCAAAGACAGCCTGGAAGCTTATGTAGGGCTTCCGGGCTGTCAGGTCAAGCAGATAGCAGTGGCTATCTTGCCATGGCTGCTGCAGGGGAGACAGAAGCTCCTTCCTTCTGTCTTTCCCACAGCTGCAGCATTTGCAATAAATCACGGCAGCTAAGGGGTTAATCACCTGCGGCCGGAGGGTGATGCAGCATGAGGCCAGCTGTAATATACAGCTGGTCCCATGTTGCGATTATGCGGACCTCGCTTGAGAGCCTGCACAATGTCCAGGACATACTGGTACGTCCATTTGCGGGAAGTCAATTGTTGGGAAGCGGTTAATATAGTTTTTTTATGTTTTACTACTTTAACACAATACAAATGTTGTAAAAAAATAGTATTTTTACATTGTCATATTCTGAGATCCATGAGACTCTGATAGCCTGCCGCGCCAGCAGAAGAGATGTGCAGGGAAGCAGGAGTACAGAGAGGTGACTACAGGGGAGCTGTGGACAGAGGTATACGAGTGTGCCCACAGCCCAACACGTCATGGCGCCACTCATAACAGTACCCTCTACCACCCCTCTTGGGCCTCTCTCTTTTTTGCCTGAAGGAATTTTAGAACAAGGCCCTTTTCAGGAATGTTCGACTCTGGTTCCCAGAACCTCTTTGGCCCGGACACCTTCCAGTCAATGAGTGCACTTAATAGTCTTCATGGCCTAAACCTCCTTTACCTTAAAGACAGCCGAGGAGTTGGCTTCAGGGGATGAACATCCTTTTGGGAAAAGTTGTTGAGGATCAATGGCTTGAGGAGCGAGGCATGGAAGGAGTTCGGGATGTGCATAGATGGAGGCAGGTGGAGCATGTATGCCACCAGATTAATGCGCTGAAGAACTTCAAATAGACCCAAGAACTGTGGACCCAGCTTGTATCTGGGGATCTTCAGACGTACGTATTTGGCAGACAGCCATACCTTATTCCCAGTGGAGAAGATCAGAGGTGGTCTTCTCTTCTTGTATAAGGATGCTTCAAATAAGGACTGTCGGATTTCTTGCCAGATGGCCATGATGTCTCATACTATGGCAGGGACTTCCAATGAGGTAGACAGAGGCAGGAGGGGATGAGGGTGTTGGCTATAAATGACAAAGAAGGGTGAGACTCTGACCGAATTGAAATCCTTATGGTTGTACGAGAATTCCACCAGGGTAGCAGGTTGGTCCAGTCGTCCTAACAGGCAGAGACAAAATTGCGTAAATAATCTCCTAGGACTTGGTTCACTCTTTCCACGTGCCCGTTGGTTTGGGGAGGGTAGGTTGAAAAAAAGTCTAACTTGACCTGGAGACAAGGACAGAGTGCATTCCAGAACTTTGAGATGAATTGGACCTCCCCGTCCGAGACAATATGCAGGGGTAGTCCATGCAGGCAGAAGATATACCAGAAGAAGTGGCCAGCAAGCTGAGGTGCTGAGAGATACCGGGCAGGAGCATGAAGTGGGACATCTTCGAGAACCGTTCCATAGCCACCCAAATGATGGTATTATTTGAGGAGTTTTTTTGTTTGTAAAGTGAACAATAGTACAATTTTTCAATGTCTTCAAGATCACTGCTGCCAGTAATATTATGATAAACACCAGCTAATATCCAGAGTAACCACTGTGTACAGTAATTAGACAGGCTGGGAGTGACTCAATAAGGTCCTGGTAGAATGAACAGTGGGTGAAAAAGTATTCACACCCCTTGAACAGTTTCTCATTTTTAAACATTACAGCCACTAACAAATTGTTTTATTAATATTTTATGTGATAGAGCAACAAAAAGTAGCAAGTATTTCTAAAGTGAAAATAATACATGCTTTTCCAATACTTTGTAGAACCCTCTTTAGCTGTAATGACAGTTGCAGTCTGTTGGGAGATGTCTCTACCAGCTTTGCAAATCTAGAGGCTGAAATTTTTGGATATTTTTTCTTGCAAAATTCATAGTTCACAGGGTATGAATACATTTGCAACAAACTGTATCTTGAGCCATTCTGACTACAGTGCAGTCCACAGCTGGATGATGCATGGGGGGAACTTTACAGCAAATGGCATGATCAAGGTGGCCCGGGTAGTACTTGGAAGTCTTGGTCATGCTCTTACAACCAATGTTGGACATTTCTAGCTGTGTGACATATCACATTGTCTTGCTGGAAGATCCCACCCACCCCAGTGAGGACAATCAGCATGTATGTAATCCAGAAGGATGGAATTATACCAAAATCGGTTGGAAGTTGGATGAGTAGGCCCAGAGAAAGCCATGAAAACATTCTCCTCTACCACCAGCTTCTGTTCTTTCAGTAAGGTGTTTTTTCTCTGATGTTTTTTGCTTGACACACCATTGTCCAACCATTCAATGAAGCTGGAAATGTGACTTTTCAGCTCTTTGCCGATCAGTGGAAGTCACATTCCAATACTGACGTAAAAAAACTGAAGGCTCTTCTGTTGATTTAACTTTGTTAGCAGAGCTGTAGTCCCAATAAATCTGTTTTGAAGACTCACACATAGGAGGGTTAGCTGAATTGATGTTTTAGACACACAGCTGGTATCACTGTGGGTTATTTTGTTGATAAGCTGCTCCACTGTAGCATGTCTGTCCACCCTCACATACCTTCATAGCTAATGTTCACCTCTTAGATCAGTGGCATATGTGTTCTGCAGCTTTAACGTTGTTTATTCGCAATGGTGCCCTTTGTCCACTCATGATACACTTTCATCATAGAAACATGCAAACACTTCACAGATTGCGTAGTTTAAGAAATGCTTCTGCCCTTGGCCTGAAAGCCAATAATCAAGTCTTCATGCAACTCTGATAAACCACCCCTTTTACTAATGACAGCAACATGGGATATGTGTGCAGACAAGCTGAAGTTACTTGCAAAGTCAGGGTTGAGGTGAACAACATCCCATAAATAAAAGAAATATATTTTATTTCAACTTATTAAAAAACTTCTATAAGTATATTTTAAAAAAGTGCATGGTTAATGTAAACGCATGATAGACGCTGACATGTTTCGGAACCACAAGTTCCTTGTTCACAGAGTGGGCTCCGACTGTTTCATCCTGGGAGTGGTAAGCACTATTTACTTATTTTTCTTTTGGAATATGGGACTTGCAATATGTATGCTGACAGCCTACCTAACACCATATATACATACCAAGCCAGCACACAACTTCCTTCACGAGCTACCCCCTGCCAACTCCTCCTGCCCCTCCAATGTCGAAAGAAGAAAGTGGTCATAATATACTTTCATTGTTTGCATCTAGAAGATAAAGTCCTGTCCTGCTGATGTGATAGAAACCCAGGTACTCAGCTCATTACAAAATAGAGCTCCGATAACTGTACTGGAATCAGCTGTGCACATGTGTGTTCATGATATGACCTGGACAAACTTGTATCCCTTTGAAATAAATAATAAAGACTCCTACTGTAGGACTGCAAACAGAGATCTTGCAAGATGTGAGGAACTGATAACAATAGTATTTCGCAAAACTGTATAACCTTTTATTATAAAACCAATACATGCATAACCCTCCCTGCTTGGTCACTGCTCGCATGTACAGCATGTGGCCATCGAACCTAGTGATTGGCTCACATGAACATCACTGCTAAACATTGACATCAGAGCTGGAGCTGCACCCAAAATATTTCCAAACCTGTCCTTAAAGGGGTTTTACCACAAAGGCATTTTGTCCTCCCTTCAGCTTTCAGTGTCTTCAAAAGGATATGAGTATAATTTGTTTGAACTATATATGTGACCCAGCAGGTTTGACATCACCATGCCTCTCCCACAATGTGCTTACTCTAATCAAACAAAGGTCTGTTTTTGTAAAATCAAGGAAACTAAAATACATGAGCTATGAGTAGCTAAAATGTAGTCGAGTGGTTAGCAATCCTGCCTTTCAACATAGGGGTCCTAGGTTAAAATCAGGGCTGTGGAGTCCGTGCCTATTTTGCAGGAGTCGGAGTCACCATAAAAGGGACCGACTCCGACTCCCAAAATATATAGGTTGGTCCAGTTAGTTTGATACAGTGTAAAGAGCAAGAGGAATTGGGTCCAGCCAGTGCTACTGCTCCCATATCTTCAGCCTTATCACATGAGGAGTGTAATTGATGACATGCAGCATGCAAAGCGCTGCCCCTGGGGAAAAGATTCTGCTCCCATGGCAAACAGATTTCAGCAAAATTTTTCACCTGCTTTTAAAGAAGTAGAAGAGTTCAACCGTTCATCAAAACTGACTGTGGCTGAGGCAAATCCTTTATACCCTGACATTGTTAGAGATGTTGTCCCTGTGGTCACCGGTTTGCACCCAACCCAAGTTAGTGTAGAGAGGCCATTCTCTAGCCTGGAAATAATTAGATATGGGCGAATTTCTCAAAAATTCGATTCGCCGACTTCGCCGAATTTTCCGACAAAATTCGTTTTGGTCCGAACTACTTCGGGACGAATCGCGTTAAAAAACAGCTAATTCCGGGCTGTACAGAGCCTGTAGGGTGCTGTAGAGCAGTGTGCCATGCTTAAATATGCAGAGGGAGCTTGGTTTGGTCTTCATAAAATGTTGTGTTTTAGTATGACACGCATATGACTGCCGCCGCTCTTAGAATCGCTTCACTATAAAATTCCCTGGGCACTTAAGAGGGCAAAACTGACCAAAAAACTGAAGCGGGAATGTAGCCTGATAAAGTCATGGCAGCGACAGCTGGAAAAAAACAAGCTAAGGGCTACGATCCTACCATAGCGTGAAAGAATACAGTAGTAAGTTACCGGAGCCACCACAGATCGCAGCACAGTAAGGGGACGTCACCGCAGGTCACCCTGTGAGGCCACAGCATCCGGTGTCATCTACCGGCCATGTGTTGACCACACACTAGGTCATACGCTTCTCCCAGATGACATCTGACAACCCCAGCCAAGAGTCGGTGGGTTTGTCACACACAACCCCTAGTTGGCATGGCCCGGGAGCAGGTGAGGGGCTCTCACCTGTCCTCAACCCACCTCTGTCCCGTTCGCTTCCCACACCCAGAGAACTACTATGTGCTGTGGCCTCTGTGCCACTATACAGTGAGGACCAACTATTTGAGGACAGTGGGCAGCAAAGAGGTGGGGAAGACATCCGCTGCTTCTTGCAGAAGTGGGCAAATAGTGATGAGGAGAGTTGCAATGGGGGGTTATGTTAAGAGCGGTCAGGCTTTGTACAGCGACACTGTTGAGGAGGACGGCGGTGACAGGCAAACACTAATCGATGTAGCTGATCGCACATGGGAGCCGGGAGAAGCAGGCGAGGCTGGGACAAGTTATTCTGGTGCACTAGTTAAACAAGGCATAAAGTGCCCCCCAAACGGAAAATTCAGTCCACCCCATGCCTCCTTGTGCCCCCTTTTCTCCCTGGGATGAAGTGGCGCTCTACGCGGTCGCCTACTCTCGACTACCCATTGTCCCGGCCCTGGAAGCATTCCGTTATCTCTACATTAAGTTTTAGGAGACAGGAGGAGAAGAAGGAGGCTTTGGACGACAGACAATCTGGGATCTTGGACAGTAGAGAGTTAATGTCTGGGCCGGAGATGTAAAGTTGGGTGTCATCAGCATACTGGTGGTTTTGAAAGCCATGTGATGCTATCAGCTGACCCAGACCAACAGTGTACAAGGGTTCATCATTATCATAGGGAGAAGAGAGCAGCAGCTTGCGTGTCAGGCAGTGGTGCAGCCCGTAAGTCGGTAGTGTGGCCAGGAGTCAGCAGGGTGGCAGCAGTGCGAGGTTGGGAGCCAAACGGCCACGATTTAGACCACCCACTTTGCAGGTCCCAGAAAGTAGCGGCACAGGGGCTCACCGGGTCAGCGGCGGTAACAGTCAGTCAGTGCAGCGCTTTGGTGGTAAAATCACCTACTCGAGACACCAGAGGAGGGTTGAACATAACTATATGTAGAATCTGTGGGCAGAAAGTAAAGCGTGACCAGGGACCTAACGTTGGCACCACGGCCCTGCATATACATCATGCAGTGTCACCATACGTGTTTCAGATGTGGTGGTCCATCCTGTCCCAACAGCTGTAGCACCCAGTGGCACGACTCCCATTTCAGGCAGTCATGGCTTCACCACCTCTGCCGAAGACAACTCCCTGTCTATTACATCATCTACCGGTCCAGATACTCCTGCTCCTCGGCACTCATGGTGCCAGCAGTCGTTCACGGAGACGATTGCCAAGAGACAGCAGTATGCGTCTAGCCATCCCTAAGTGCAGAACCTGACCGTGCTCCTGTCCACGTTGGTGGTATTTCAGTTCCTCCCTTTTCAAGTGGTGGACTCTGCACCATTCAAAGAACTGGCCAGGAAACTTGGCATTCACTTCAGCCATTGTAACGACACGGGTAGTGGCTCCTCTGGACCACCGCAAGCGGTGGTAGCGGCCACGCCAGGGAGTGGGGTCTAAGTAGGTCCCGGTTTTCACCAGAGCCCGCCGCAAGGCAGGATGGACTTTCTGCGGCGGGAGTCCTACCAGGTCGCTACCCCTGGCGCGACTAGCTTGAGGTGGCAGCCGAGGCGCAGCGAGGTACAGAATCGTAAGACGAAACTCGTAGTCAAAGGTCAGGCCAACAGGTCAGGGCAGGCGGTGGAGATTCGAGGTCAGGTAATGTAGCAGAAAGGTCGGGTACACGGGCAGACAGGAACTGATGAACAGGGGGAAATTGATGAACAGGAATAAATATATTAACAGGGGGAAATTATTGAACAAGGGGAAATTGATGAACAGGAATAAATATATTAACAGGGGGAAATTATTGAACAAGAATAAATATATTAACAGCGGGAAATTATTGAACAGGGGGAAATTGATGAACAAGAATAAATATATTAACAGGGGGAAATTATTGAACAGGGGGAAATTGATGAACAAGAATAAATATATTAATAGGGGGAAATTTATGAACAGGGGGAAATTGATGAACAGGAATAAATATATTAACAGGGGGAAATTTATGACCAGGGGGAAATTGATGAACAGGTAACAGGGGAGGGCCTCCCCTTTTCCCACCGCTAACAGGGGAGGGCTTCCCCTTTTCCCACCGTTAACAGGGGAGGGCTTCCCCTTTTCCCACCTTTAACAGGGGAGGGCCTCAACTTTTTCAACCTTTAACAGGGGAAGGCCTCACCTTTTTCCACCATTAACAGGGTAGGGCCTCCCCTTTTTTCATACAAAGCCAGTTTTGTCTTTTGCTTCTTTTTTTCTGTCCCATTCCAGTTTTGTACTGAATTACATTAACAATGGCACAGAATGCAAAATAAGCACCTAAAACATTCCCTGTAGTTATGGTCTCCTTCAGTTCAAGTTCCATACGCTGCATTTGAACAAACTGGTGTAATGCAGAAACTGGATTCAAACCACCACGTTTATACTTCATTGATTGTCCTGCTGTCCTCCTCAAAGGTCTTGGTATGCAGAGGCTTACCGCTCGCCAAAAAACCTCCCATGCCACTCTCCACATCAATACTGCAAGAAGCAGGGGGTGTCTGCCCCACCTCTTTGTTGCCAAGTAGCTGCTGACTGTCCTCAAATTGTTCGTCCTCGCTGTATAGTGGCGCTGAGCCCAGACCACATAGTAGATCTCTGGCTGAGGGAACCGGATGGGACAGTGGCGGGTTGAGGACAGGTGAGGGCCGCTGACCCACTCCTGGGCCATGCCAACTAAGGGTTGTGTCTGATGTTCCCACCGACTCTTGGCTGGGAGGATGTCATCTGGGAGGAAGTGGATGACCTAGTCAACCAATTAAGAACCCTTGGGTTGCTGAACAACACACGGCCGCTAGATGACACCGGCAGTTCTGGCCTCACCGAGTGACCCCTGCTGCGACGTCCCCTTGCTGTGCTGTGACCTGTGCCTGCTCCAGGAATGTTTGTGCCACTGCCACTCGCATGTGAAGAGCCTGCCACCTCTCTGTCTGACATACTGTTTGTTCTAAAATGTACAGACACTGTTTAATGAAGATATCTGTATATGATAAATACACACCCTGCATTTGACTCCAAATGAACCCACTAACAAGCTTTGGTAACCCTTAGATATAAATTGTGCTCCACAAATAGCCAGGAAAAATTTACTTGTATGTGCTGTTTAAAAACACTGTGTATTTTACTGAATATAAAAGCAAAAACAAGCTTAATTAACTTTCAGATATGAATTATGCTATAAGCAAAATTTCTTTTGCTATAGGCAAAATTGCTCGCAGCCATTTTATCAATCAAAAACACGCTTCGTTCCCGCGAAACACCCCAAAGTTCGACTTCGTTCAGAATCGAAGTTTTCCTGAAATTCGAAACGAATTTCACTTCGTTAGAATCGATTCGCCCATCTCTAGAAATAATGAGATCAGATGTGAAGTCATGTATGCAGGATCTGATGGAGGCAATAATATTTCTCAAAAACAAATTCAGAGACTCCACAAATGTTTCCTGCAGTGTTTTTGCATATTTACAATTTTTTGTTTTTCTAAAGTCATAATCCAATAAATATATTTTACACTCACAAGCAAAATAGTAAAAAGGGTTTTTGAACTTGTGACTTTCAGGCCCATATCTGACCATCCCCCTAAAGCTTTGTATATGGGGCCCTACTGTAATTTTGTATAAATCATCTTACATCTTATACATAAATGTGACTGTAATAATTAGCATCTGCTTAGTTCTGCAATTCTTTCCTGTAACTAAAAAATTGTTACTGTTTTGCTCCTAAAAACCCAAAATGTTAATTTTTATTATTTTGTTAGTATTTGGGAAATCCACCTTTTAGTTTTCAATACTGCCTGAATCCTTCTGGGCTCTTAATCAGATTCAAACATATCTTAACTAAAATCGGATCCCAGGTCTCTTCTCCACATGCCCAATTTTGGTGCGGGAACTGACTTGGATAAAAAATAAAAGCTTTTTCTTCAACCTACCCACAAGTGTTCAAAAGATCAAAACTTTTACCCTTTTGCTTGTCAGTGTCTGTTCTACCTAAAGAGCTTGTTTATTGCATCATAAGGTGATAAAAAGCCAGATGTTACGATTTTACTACAGTAAAGTTATCACTTAAACACGAGCCGTGTATGAGGGGGTCAGGGGTCGGAGTCAGGAGTCGGAGTCAGAGTTGGTAGTTGGAGGTTTGGGAAATTGAGGAGTCGGAGTCGGGGCTTCCCCTTGCCGACTCCACAGCCCTGGTTAAATCCCTGCAGGAACAAAACATGGATTTTCCTTTGTCTTAATGCACATACCTGACTGAGGTTTCTTTTTTCTTTTTTATTTATTTGCACTGTTTGACTAATTACTAAGGAGTACAGAGGACAGCAGTAGAATGACAGCACCTGGGGTTCAACACTCACTCAACAGTAGGTGTGTGTGGTTACTAGGCAGGTAAGAGACTGACAGTAGCTGCCTGAGAGGAGAGGTGATGTCTGAGCCTGTGTGGCAAGGACTGAGTAGCTCTCGTCACTGGTCATACTCATATCCTCTAGAGCTGTACACTATGGAAGCAGCTAAAACAAAAATGGTAGAGAATTTTTAATAATGATGAATGGTGAAATATTTATTATTGAATTTGCAAGCTTCCCACGTCTATTTTACTTGGTGGGAAAACCTCTTTAATATGGAATTAGTGTACTGGAATACTAATTTGCAGTGTTTGAAGTAACCAATGACTACATCTAATGAGATTGTTATCCTAGAATTCACATTTCCCATCACTATCCAAAAATGTGTACAATGTCTAACAGCTTTTTGTTTGCACGTAGGAGATTTTGTTTAACCCATAGATGCTGAATTTATTCAACTTCACTAAGAGATTTTTTTCTATATGTCACATATTAAGGTCCAGCTCTTCATTAAATTTTTCTGTTTGAATGAATTATTATAGACAGTCGTCTAGTAAACAATAATGTGATATATGGTATACAGTATAGAATATTGGACACATTTCTTTCTTTCTGAAACGTGGGCATATTTTGTATCTGAATCATGACCACGGTATCTCACATATTCTGCTTATAACACACCTAAGCTTATTTTTATTCAATTGTCATTATAGTGCAGTTTATTAGCACGTGGGAAAGAAATAAAAGACAAATATGTTATCTTCAGACAATATACTATGTTGGTCATTTTTATTATTATTACTATCAATGTATGTTCACATGGCATCATTTGGACCGCTTTTAAGCGCGTTTTACGCACTGGAAAATGGACCGAAATCAGCCTCAGACATGTTACAAATAATTCATAAGTGACATGTTAATTCTTGAGGCATTTTTCGCTTGTAAAATCCCCATAGTCAACAATGGAGATCGGATTTTTCAAGATATGCTTCAGAATCAGGCGTTTTTTGAAGCCGATTTGTAAGAGTATATTTTCTGTTAAAAAAAAGATGTGTGAACATAACCTTATTGTTATTTATTTTTATTTGTCACACGTTGCTGTACAAATAAAAGGGGTGTGGATACATAACATAAAAGCAAAGCAAGTACAGTAATATAACTAAATAGCCAACGAACTGCCAAAAACCATATACAGACCACTTCTCAGGACACAGTTAAGCAATCTCCCACTGAGTAGTGGTCCCTTTCAAAGCTGAAGCTCTTTTACAGTCTATGTTAACCTCACTGAAGTGTGAAGGTCTTACACAGGACATAAACTCCTACTGACTTCTAGAGGCTGAAGTTATTACACAGCCCATAAAGTCTTTCAGAGTTGCCCCTTCTTCAACTCAAACTCTATACAGGACATTTTCCTTTGTGAGTTTACCAACTGAATTACCAATGATGGTAATTAGGCAATGCTATGCAGTACCAATCTGGCACTCCAGGTCCTTGTCAGAAGACCTACCATGCAGGCTCTACTTAGGTAAATTATCATTCATCTCAACTTCCAACCCACTGACCAACTCAGACAGGCCTACCCTCTCCTTTAGGCCTACAGCATGTATCTCAGGAATGTCTGGCATTAAATACTGCCCTTTTGCCCCTTCTTCCTACTAATGATGGAGAATATCACTCCAATGTCACAATGTTCACACCGGAGTGAGTGTCAGGCTTTTCATGGTCACATACTGATGCAGGCACCTTCTCCTGAAAGCTAGCAGTCAGAAAACTGCCATGGACAAGGCATAATGGCATCATTAGATACCAATACCTGGCTAGAAACAACTAACCTAACTCAATTAACATCAAAAGAGCCGGTAGCCCAGACAATGCCATGGGAGGCCATAGCGACCTGATAATGATATTGTAAGCTTCCACACTCACGTTTAGACAAAAATGCACAATCTCCGAGGGATCAGCGCAAGACACCACGTGTAGGGGACAGAGACACGAGACAGGTGTGAAGCGTTGTTCCAGCACGGGTTCCACCCGTGTTTTTATAGCGGAACAACACACTTACTATCCTCACAGGAAAACTAAATAACGAATGCCATTTGCAAACACCTAATAACAAAACCAAACAAAACAAATACGCCTGCTCGCTTGAGTAAGGCGTGGCTAGACAGTGCCAGTTCCCCCATCACTACCTTGTCTCTAGCAAACGTCTAAGAGTAGAGGTTCAGTGGTACTCTCAAGTCAGTCCCAAAACCTCATCAGGCCAACTCCTAGGTCCAGTAATGTACAGACAGGGCTGGTCAGGTCCGTGACTAGCTGACTCAATCATACACCCGGTAAGCCCCAAAATCCTTGGGAGTCAATGTGGAACAAGTGGTGTAGATCAAACCCACACACGCTTTGGCTACTCCAATAGAAGCCATCCAAGGTTTTGGCTGAAGCTGCCATACTACCTAGAAAACGTATGTAACCCCTTCAAAATGAGGTTATACACCACACAACATCTCCAAATGGCTATATATGTCAGCTCAAGGCCCAGGTAACCTTGAGTTGACCGCGATGTTTACGCTACTTCTCTTTATCCTGGCGTAAGCCAGATAAAATCTCTGCACACGCGAGGTCTTTACACCAGCCATTAAGGAACCTTCCCAGCTGTCCACCACCCTTATACAATAGTGAGTCTAGTAAAAAAATTACAGCACACACAATGTCAATACAGAATTACAGAGAAATATTAGTAACTAGCTTCCTTAAAGAGACCATATGTTTTGACACCCCAGAATCTTGCTTCACTTATATTACCAGACAAAGTCTCCAACTATAACCCAAACAACCAATCCTGAGCTCTTACATCTGTCACCCAAGTTACAAACAAGGCTACTAATGGGGCATGCTGGCAACTGGCTAGCTATCCATGTTCACACAGCAATGAGTAGCTGTTGAATCTCGAGACTAAGGTAGCTTTCCAGCATGCCCACCAGCAGGACGAAGTGTGAAAGAATCTTCTAATACAGTAAAACGGGCACAGATAGCAAAACAAATAGTAAAAACCCTGTCCCAGAAACACTATCCAAAACAAAAAAAAAAGAAACCCTTAGGCTGAGTTACAGTGTTAATTAAATAATACCCTGTTCCGACTATACATACAAATTCAACTTCATAGAACTAACCTACAGTTTCCTTATCCTAGTCGTAACCCAATCAAGCAAGCTGCCTACTGTTTAATTACAAACTATTTAGTGTATTAACTACCCTTAAGACCCCAGCCTGTCTTTTGGCCTTCCTGCGACACCAGCCCTATTTTATCTTAGAAATCTGACATTGTTCCGAATATATGTGAGAATAATTTTTGACACTTTTATAACCTATCCAATCAGTGATTCAAGATTGTTTTACTCGTGACACCAAATTCGTGCTTTAAGCTTAAGTAAGAATGTGTTTATCGCATCAACAAACTAATTTTGTTGTGAAAAATATCAAAAGTTCATGAAAATTTGAAAAATTAGATTACGATTTTGGAAAAGTGTGCAAAATTTCTGCGTGCAAGAGACAAGATAATTATTCACCACAAAATAGTTTATAACTAGCATCTACCATATGTCCACTATAGTTGGTCAATCAATTTTTTAATTTACTTTTTTTTTTTTTTTACGACATTAGAGGGCTTAGAAATTTAGTAGTAATTTCTCATACAATTTCCGAAAATTTGCAATATACATTTTTTTAGGACCACTCCATTTCGGTAAACACGTGCTTTGAGGGGCCTGCCATTGATTAGATAACCCCAAGTAAAATAAATGGCCAATCTAAGAAACTAGATCCCTTAAACGTTATTTACAACAATATTTAGGAAGTTGATAACTCCTTTAGATATTTCGCAGAAATTAAAGCAAAGTGGGAGGACTAACAAACAATTTCAAAATTTCACTTTATTTTTTTAGCAGATTTTCCAATATTTATTCCATTTGCAACAATGGAAACGGTAAATGTGACTAAGGTAAATGAATACTTAATATCAATTCCCCATTTCGCACAACATCACACTAGAGCATTAACACCATAATGTGGCCCTAGTGCAGTATATGCTCTACCAATAAGCACAGAATAGATGAGCACCTACAGGCCATTTCAGGTTTTGGGGACACCCTAAGGTGCTAAAACTTAATAAACACCCCTAAATTAGACCACATATTGGAAAACCACAAACACCCCCACAAACAAAGGACAATATATCGCCATGTAGTGCAAAACAGAGAGCTATATAGACTCCCACAGGTGATTCACAAATTTTTTTTTTAGCATAATTCTAGAGGATTTAAGCGGCGCGGCGGCACTGTGGAACAAAAGTAAAAAAAACATTTTTTTTTTCCAATAATCTTGCAATTTCTCACGCCTAAAATGTGATCACATATAACAATGGAATACCTCGGGAAACAGAAACACAGTGACAAACAGGACTAAACTATTTTCGTTAAAGGATTACTCCCACCACACTTCCCTTTCAAGCCCTTTATAGCGATTAATACCCCCTCATCTAAACACATGCGTTGGGTGTACAAAACATCTCTTGCTGTGTGGCTGCATGGTCAGGGCGTATAAGGGAGGGAAGTAGGGCTATTAGGCTTTTGAACGCAGATTTTGGTTGGTGCCATGTCGCCATTTTGCAGAAGAGCCCCCAAACCACAGAGTAGCGCAGAACACCAGTGCGATACACATTACCATGCGCCAAGTCGAGGCCCCAATTTGGATTCAACACCCATTCACAGAGAGATGCTCTAAATACTTATCATAGTGGGTTGTATTCACATTTTAATTCGCCGTAGGCAATCGGCAACAGGTGGTATACCAAAGGGATTTAGCACTTTTAAGCATGGGCAAATCGAAACATTGGGGTGGGACAAAAACGCAAGATCTTCAAGTCAATTGTTTTTTTGAGTTCGAATTTTTACAGCCATTACGCCCAAGCAGTGTAAATGATGATGTGATAAATTTTACTAAGGGGGTCGTAACACTTACAATTGAAGTAATAGAACATTTTATATAGTTTTTTCTATTTTATTACTTAATTATACACAGTAAGAAAAACGTCTATAAAAATTGCGTTTTTATGTTACTCGTCCGTATCTGACACCATAACTTTTTATATGTGCTTTGGTGTGCAAAAGCTGTGTCAGGGCTTGTTTTGTTGGCGGATGTATGTTGAAGGTTTTTTCTATTGGAGGTACCACTTAGCTGTGGTGCGCACAATATATCGCTGTAATGTTTCACTTGTATATATATGTAGGGTTTTTCTGTGAGATGTTTTGATACAAAAACACACAATCATGGTAGTAGTATTTTTATTTTTAGTATTTTTATAGCGTCACTGTTACGGGTAATATAAATACATGGTAGCTTTATACTCAGCCATCAATACGGATTACACCAAGCTTGGACCCAATTTTGACACTATATCTTCCTTTTTAAGGTTTTTTACTACTGCTTTTGAAATCACATTAGCAAATAAACAAACATCCCTTCACTACACATCAAACCCTGCAAACAACCTGTATATTGCGCATCACCCCATAGTCCTGAACACGAGCCTTAACTTTTAAATTTTTCTTGTCTGCTTGGAGCTGTGTAGGGCTTTGTTCGTTTTTGTTTCCTTCACGAGTAGGATTTGATGTTTATTTAATTGGTAATCAATTTTGGGGGGGTCAACAAGGCTTTTTGATTGCTTTTAAAATCCATTTTTTTTTGTTAGGCCAGTGAAGAAAATTCTGCAATCCTAGAGTAGTTTTTTTTATTTTATTTTTAACAGGCTCTACCGTGCAGTATCCGTGATAAATTAGCTTTACTCTTTTTGGGTCGCTACTCAGATTACATGGCGATACCCTATTTTATAATAGGGAGTTTTTTTTATGTTAAGGCAACTTTAAAAAAAGAAAATGTTTTGTTTTAGTGCGTGTAACAACAATATTTATGCGATACGGACTATCTTCTGATGAGCTATAAACTTTTTTATCTTTTTCCCGTATACAGACTGTCAAAAACGAGACTGTCTTTTTTTTGTGGGAATGAACTGACGAACACATCATTAAATTTGGTCACACCAACTTTGGAGTTTATAGGAGTTTTTGATCGCATTATTATTCATTGTTATGTGCTAGCTGGGATGAACAAATAATCTTAATTCTTGTGATTGTTGTTTTTTAGTTATTTTTTTAACGCTATTTCACCGTAACGGTTAATTTAACATGACAATTTATAGGCGAGGTCATTACACACGTGGCGATACCACAATATGGGTACTTTATTTTTATTTTTGATCTTTTTATGTGGGCGATTGGTGTCTTTTTAAAGGGGTAGAAAGAGGGCGAGTGTTACGTATTTTCTACATTTTATTTTTCGAGTGTTTTGTGCGTGACTTGTTTTTACTTTTTTTTACTTTTTTCACTTTTTACTTCCCACAATTTCTTTTTTTAACTTTTTGCCCCATAGGGGATTTGAATGAGAGATCTTTAGATCACTCATTCAATAGAATCAAAACGTGCATAGCTATGTTGCTATAGACTGAGTTCCTAAGAAACTGAATCAGTCACGATGCCTGCATCCAGCCCACAAGGGAACGACGGCCGGGCGTCGTTGACGTCGAGCAAGGAGACAACGAGCCGAATGCATTCTCTGCCCTCCGTATGCGTGGTCTGTAAAGGAGGCAAGAAGGACCGCACGGAACACCCGATCCGTCTGCGCTGCTGCCGCCGACAGAGACCTGACAGGAGGAGCGATCCTCCTACCTGCGTCTCTCTATTATTGCCGTGACGCCAGACGGGTTTCTTGGAGAACACGTTCAGATGGATTGTCGCGATAATATACGGGGTATATCCCTCCGCCCCCGCCGCCCCCACGGGAGCGATAAACATCACCAGATGGGGTGTCGGAGGCCGATGTTGCGGGATGTCAGCTGTAAGTAATACAGCTGTACTTACCCACAGCGCCTGATTCGGTGCGCGCGAACTCCTGCTTAGAGTTCGCAGCGAACCTGAGCTGTATCCATTACGTCCCAGGTGCTATATACCCCCAAACGACCTGGACGTATGGATACGCCCAAGGTCGTTAAGGGGTTAAAGACATATTTTTTCAGCAATTCGGTTGAACTAAGCTACTAGAATCACACAAATCCCATAGGGGCAAATATATTAAGGCATCTTACATGCCAGTCTAAATAAAATAAATATATAAGGGATTGTTGAAGAAAATTGTTCCACATTATTTAAAAGGTGCATGCTGTTTAGAAAAATTAACAACCCTGGTGTAAAGGTGGTAAAAAGTCATTGATCAGGTAATTAGTGTACTGTCTCTTTAAATCTTGGCAAAACAGCGCGTGTCCTAGGGAGGATGTGTGCACGCGTGGGACGGCAACTGCAAAACCAGAGCAGCAGCAAGAACAGGTGAGAACACGCTGAGAGGACAGGCAGGTTGGCAGGGGCCGCAACAGAGACACGGACTGGGGACTGCAGCATGGTCCGTGACAATTGGTATGTTACATGACACTAAAACCTGGGTTTTACTAATTATAAAATTCCCAAAAATTTTTCTAAATTGTAAAAATAAATTCTACTCTAAAAATCTTGAAATACATAAAAGATGGCATATTCTTTTTATCTGCGTTCAAAATTTTCAGTCTTTTGCAATCCACACAACAAGTAGATAAATGAAACCCGGGGAATCTGCACTACATTCCCAGAGGTGATATAGTTAAGCTCGCAATTAACTTCAGTAGAATTCCTGCTAAAACCTTGATGAGTCATGGGTAATTTTATATCAAAATGTCAGTGACTTGTAATCATTCGTTTTATAGGCAAACTTAAAATCAAGCAAGCAAAGATGAGGCTCATAAAGCTCGCTTTCAGTCTACATACTCACCCAAAATTTATGTCTATAAAAAGGGAAAACAATTTTTAAAAAACCCGTCTGTGATTTTTCAATGGCATTTTAAAAAATTTCACTCCCACCTTTCAAAATCGTTAACCTTCTTTCAACAGAAAAATAAAGCAAGGGGGGTTTTTTGCGGGGGGAAAATTTATTGTTTTAAAAAATACCATTTAATGGAAAAATACACCACCCCCCTTTATAGGGAAAAACCCCTTTCCCAACTGCTCGAAACATTTTAATTTTTAACAGCCAATCACATGGCGGCAACTCAGGGCATTTAGGCATGTAGACATGGCAAGCAATCTCCTGCAGTTCAAACCAAGCAACATATGGGGGAAAAAGGTGATTTGAGTGCCTTTTGAACGTGGGGATGGTTGTTTTGGGGCCAGAAGGGCGGTCTGAGTATTTCAGAAAAATGCTGATCTCCTGGATTTTCACGCACAACCATCTCTAGGGTTTTTCAGAGAATGGTCCCCAAAAAAAAAAAAACATCCAGGAGCGGCAGTCCGGGGGGAAAACCCTTTGATGCCAGAGGTCAAAGAGAATGGGGCAGACTGGTTCGGGAGGTGATAGAAAGGCAACATGGGCTCAAATCCACCCGTTACAACCCGGTAGGGGAGAAGACACTCTGAACGCACAAATACGGCGAACTTTTAGGGAATGGGGTACAGCACGAAGAAAAAAACACCCGGGTGCCACCCTTTCAGCAAGAAAAAGGAAACTGGCTCCCAAATTTGCCCAAGCCATGAAATTGGAAAAGTAAAAAATTGGAAAAAACGTTGCCTGGTCTATGAGTCCGATTTTCTCTCGACATTCGGATGGTGGGGGCGAATTTGGGGTCAACAACTAAACATGGATCCATCCCGCCTTGTAACAACGTTCAGGCTTGTGGGGTGGTGTCTGGTTGGGGGAAAATTTTCTTGGCACTCTTTGGGCCCCTTGGGACCAATTGAGCTTTGTTGCAACACCTTTTGAAACATCCCCGAAAAGAGGCAGTTCTGAAGGGGAAAAGGGGGTCCCAACCCTACTACAGGGGGACCCTAAAAATTCCGTGAGTGTAAATGTAGTGACGAAAAAAAAATGAATTGGGATGGGGAAAGTTTTTGGGGGTTTTTAAAAAAGTTTCATTTAAGGTAAAACAATTTTTTAGGGGACTTTTTTTTTTCTATTTTTTTAAACATTACCTTTTTTGAAAAGAAGGTTATTTTAAAAAATAAAAAACCCTTAAATTTTTTGGGAAACGTCCCTTGGATTTTTTTTCATGATAAAATTAGAAAATTTTTTCTTCCTATTTTTTTTCTTTAAAGGGTTTTAATATTGGTTATTGGTATCTTTTTTAGTGTTTTAAAAGGTTTTCCAAAATTTAAAAAAGGGAAAAAATGCAGGGAAAAAAAAAGTTAAAAAAATAAAACCCCCCCTCTGTTGCTACGGAGCTCCCTGGGAATTGACTCTTCATTTCTGAGTTTTCGTCCCAACACACAGGAGAGGCTGGTGCTTACAGTAAAATACAAGTGTAACGATCCGGCGGAAAAAACGGGCCCCCCCCTGAGGCGCCGATCGCTGGTAACCGGTGTGGGTCTACTGTGATCACCGCAGGCAGATGGTACGGAGATCCACGCCAGGGGGGGGAGTCAAGGGGCCCCCGTCTTCACCGAGCCGCCACAAAGTAGGACGGACTTTTTCGCGGGGAACCCCCATCCAAAAACCCCCATGTGGCTACCGCGGTACAGCCATTTTCAACGGGAACTCCGGGCACAGAACGGTGGTAAACTATGCAGCGGGAACAGCAGGAACTGGACTGGTATAATTGCAGAAACGCAGTAACTGGACTGGTATAACGTCAGAAAACAGCAGGTAACTGGACTTGAAAAACGGCAGGATACAGCGGGAACGGACGGGAAAAAGGAATAACGAAAGGGAAAAAATAATACACGGGTAACTGGACTGTAAAACCGCAGGATACGCAGTAACAAGACGGGTTATAACGGCGGGAACAGAGGTACGGACTGTAAAAAACGGCAGGAACAGAGGAACGGACGGGTAAACGCAGGATACAACAAGAAACAAACAGTTATAAGGCAGGATACAGCAGTAAAGCATGAGTCCAAGACAGCAAAAACACAGGGGTACTGGACGGGTACAGGGACAGCAGAAGAAGACAGGTGTCGGGAGCTCTGATGGACAAAAGGAACTGAACCAGGCACTTAGGGTTAAGTCCAAATACAACCTGAGAAGCGGGCGGGAGCCAGATGGACAACCCCCTCTAGAAAGAGGTACAACCAAAACAAGGGCTGACCCAGAGAAAAGACAGGAACTTCCTCTTAACGAGGGGTCACGGTCAAGGGGAAAGGGTGAACAGACAGAAAACCCTTAAAAAGGGCGGGAAGCGCCACTCGTGCCCTAGAGGTGCCCGGGTGCATTAAGGACCCCAAAAGCAAGAGCAACAGCAGGCAATATATACAGAACCGGGCCACCAAAACCCCGCAAAGGAGCCCCCACAAACTGGAAGGGACCGCAGCATTAACTGTGACAACAAGCCTCTCCTGTCTGTTGGGATGAAACCATAGAAGTGGAATGGATGGGGAGCAGTCACAGGGGATAGGTTGGTATCATTTTTTTCTATTTTAGTCCATCCTGGCTCCAGTTACATGTATTTTTTTAAGTGGATAAGCCCTTTAAGATAAAATCATTTGAGTATTATGTATGCAGGCTAACTATGTCAGTAAAGCAGTTAAACCCAAAACATGACCTCAAATACCTCATATATTTATTTGTATTTTCTGAATTAGTCCCTTTTAAATCGTAGCAAAGCAGCAATAAGAAATTTAAATTCAGATGTTTAGGTTGAAGACTTATAGAACATGAAATAATATGCTTTGAAAAAGGGATTTATAAAATTAAAGAATGGGCTTTTTTTTGCTACAGAAAGAATGGCACTCTTGGCCATAGACCATTTGGGGTATTGCAGCCCCATTTACTTGAATAGGGTTAAATGGCTATGTGCCCCTCATCTGTGTAGCTGTGTGGCCTTTGCTGCGGTGGTGGCTGCCATGCAGTGCTGCCCCCATTTAGTGTAGGGACCCATTTTATAGAGGTCGCCGTGAAGTGGCAAGTGGGCTTATATTGTTTGATCAAAAAGTATACTAAGAAGCTCCTGTTCATTTTTGTAAAGTTTTGCTGAGAAGCATTAGATCAACGTAAAGTGAGAAGATGTGCAGTCCATGCCTCTCCCTTCCAGATTTAAATGGCTATGTCAGCATGCTTGCCAACTCTCTTGGATCATCAGGGAGGCTCCCGGAAAAAGAGGAGTCCTCCTAGGCTTCCCGGATAGTTGGCAAGTCTCCTGGGCCAGCTGGACAGTGCCGGCCCAGAAGCTGTGGAAGCAGGCTGCCATTATAAAAGCAACCAAGTGATCACATAGTGTAATTACATATGTTAAAACATATAACAAATTTTAAATGATAAAAAAACACAAAAAATGTTCCCCAATAAAAACTGTTTCTCAAATTATTAAATAAAAAAATAATAAGTTTTGCCATGTCCATAGTGATTCAATTTATAAAATTATCATATTGTTTCATTCGTACTTGCCAACTCTTTACCAAGATCAGTACAAAGAGGAGACAGCTTCCAGTATACTGGGATAGCGGGCAAATCTCAAACAGCCTGGCTGCAGTAGTGCAAGGGTAAAGCATCAGGAGGTGCTATCCTGATGTTACTTGGTGCAGAGGGGCCATGCAATAGCAAAACTATATAGTCTAGCTTTTTCTGCAACCGTGTTTCCTAACAGATGAGCACTGCCTCCCATCCTTTCTGGTTCTAAAGCTGAGTAATATAGCATCACTCAGCTTTCCTGGATTGTAGATAGGCTATTCAACAACTAGGAAAGTTAGGTGATGTCACATCCTCCAATCAACTTTCCTCCAAGACTGTTATACAGTTGTTTAAAGGGCTATGGCTTTGTGTAAAAGGGGTATCTTGTATAAAAAGGAGGTGTGGTGTATGGAAATTTTTGTGACTGATGCGCATACTACCCCATAACTAATAAATCTTCTTGCACTACCCTTTAAAAAAGTTGACAAGTATGCAAATCAAACACAACCCACGTATAAGAGTGGCACCATTTCGAGGTTTTCTGATATTTCTAAAAAAAAAAACCCTGTACTATCCGATAGTGTGATAAAATAAAACAATAACCGATACTTAGCTTTACAGCCACCACCGTACCAGTGCCACTCTTCCCCTAAGAGTGACATTACTTACATCACTCACGTGACCATAAGCCAATCATGTGCTGTGTATGTGAGTAGAAACCACTGAGGCCTGTAATTGGCTTAAGTTCACATGAGTGACTGAGACAGCTGTGGCTGTAGCTATAAGTACCAGTCATTATTTTTTTATATTTTACTGCAGGTTTTCTATGTGTTTTTGGTATTTGTGTTATATCAAAATAATTTCACTCTCATGTTTGCGCTCTTTGACGTGCTACCAATCAATAATACTGCTTAAGATATTTATTACATTTATGAAATTCTTAAAATTCTCACCACAGATTATAGCGAACTATATATGGTCGCTGGAGGGTTAGCATTTTGTTTTCCAATTAGCAATATCCTTCTTATCACTGCAATTCTTCTAAGCAAGGAGCATGTCCAGAATTGTTCCATGATTCCCAGAGCAATTTGCAACACAGGAAATGTTCTCAATAGTCTATTTATGTCTGTAGACAACTTATCTTATTTATTACTTAACCAGCATTTCACCAATAAATAATCTATGACCTTACTGTACATTTTCTGTTTAACTTCAAATATGATTTGGACACATTTACATTGTCACATTGGAAGTTTGTGTTCTGTCTATATATTTTCTTGCCAAAAATGGAATTAGATCATGAAAAGCATAGGTAACAAAGAAAAACATTTCCTTTTGCCTAAAATCTACTCACATTTGGCAAAAAATACAAAACTAAGTATAACAACCCTTATCTTTTTGAAAACAAACATGTACAATTTAGCCAGTTTAGCCTGTAGATATCTCGAGGATCATTTCAAATACTGATGCCAGTAAATACATTTAGAATGACATTATCCTTGATAGGGAATGTGTCACCAAAATAGTTTTTTAGACTATGAGATGCATAACTTAAGTTCAGGGCTTTATGGGGTGCATAGAGTAAATTTGTGCCTAGGCACTGAGTAGGCCAAAGGAGAACGGCACTACTGCAAAAAGCCCATGATGTTTAGTGGGACCCAGTGGCTTCAACCTTAACCCCTTACTGCTGCAACCAGTTTTGACCCTCCTGATAGGGCCCCATTTTTTAAATCTGACATGTGTCACTTTATGTGAGAATAACTTTTTGGTACTTTTATATACAATCACTTTTTATTGGTGAAAAATATCAAAATGTTGTGAAAATGTGGAAAAATTTGCCAATTTTAAAGTTCCACACTGTCTGCATGTAAGATAGATAGGTATTCCACTCAAAATAGTGTATTCCTAGCATCTACCATTTGTCTACTGTAGCATACATTTTTAAATATTTTTTTATTTTTCCATGACATTATGGGGCTTACAAATTTTGTTTTCATTTTTCACCCCCATAAATGACTCCATCTAAGAAACATTTTGGAGGTTCATTAACCCATTAGGTATTTCACAGAAACTGTAGCAAAGTGGGAGTGAAAGTTCAAAATTTCACTTTGTTTTGCAGATTTTCAATATTTATCCATTTTTCACTGGAACACTGTAGATGTGATCAATGAAATGCAATTCAACATCAATTCCCCCAAATCTACAGTGTTTAGAGATATCCCATATGTGGCCCTAGTGCGCCATTTGGCTCAACCACAACGTTCAGAACAGGAGGAGCATCTACTGGACTTTGGGGTCTCATTTTCATCACAATTTTCTTTAGGCACCAATCAAGGTTTGCGGGCATCCTAAGGTGCTAAAACTTAATAAACACCCATAAAAAGACTCCATCTTGGAAACTACACCTCTTAAGGAATATATCTAGGGGTGCAGTCAGTATATCGACCTAACAGGTGTTTCACACATTTTTAGCGTTAGGCTGTGAAAATGACAAATTTATTTTTTCCCAATAGTCTGCAATTTTAGCTGAAAATATTTTATTTTTACAAGGATTTCTGGAAAAAAACAGCACCCCAAAATTTGTTATTCAATTTCTTATGGCAATACCCTATATGTGGGTGTAAACTGCGGTTTGGACGCATGGCAGGGTGTTCAATGAAGGGAGCACAGATTTTGGTGGGTGCCATGTCGCATTTTCAATGCCCCCAAAGTACCAGAACAGCTGAAGCCTTCCAGAAGTCACTCCATTTTGGATTCAATACCCTTCATGGATCTTATTTGGGAGTGTATTGTTTTTGGGTGCACAAGTGTTCCACTGGGCCATGAAAATAGGGAGGAGGAGCAGTTCTGCCATTGCTTTTGGGCTTCATTTGTACAGCTTTCGCTGTGCGGTATAAATGAAAGGATGACTTTACTATGTGGGTCTATACATTTACAATGATATAAATTTTATATAGTTTTTTATGTCTTCTTAATGTTACACAATAGAAATGCATTTATAAAGTGTTTTTTTGTTGTCATAGCCTGATAGCCATAACTTTTTTATTTTTCTGTATATGAGACTAATAAGGACTCTTTTTTGCACGTAGAGTTGAAGTATTTTATTGTTACTGTGTACGGGTTTTATTTTTTGTAGAGTTATTTTATCACTTTTTAATAAGGTTTTTGTTATTTAGACTTTGAACATAAATACAACGCAATCCAGGTAGGTTTTTATTTTTTTACAGAAAAGGTCGTACAAGTTAAAATTTGTATTTTTTTAGTTGACTGCTTTCCTTCATAATGAGCGACTTTTTTAATTCAAAAGGGCAAAACACAATGATATCGGAGCCATAATTTTTTTGTTTTTTTCTTGTCGGAGTTTTTTTTTTGGTGGGAGGAGATTTATTTTTTTGATATTTTGGGGGGGATAAGGTTTTTGTTTGTTTTAAAGAATTTTTTGGAGGGGGGTGGGTTTTTAAAATATGAATCGTTAGTTTTAAAAATTTTAAAATAATTGTGGGATTAGTGGAACAAGTCCTTTTTTAAAATGAGCGCTTTCTTTTAAATTCCCCGTTGAAACGGATAAGCCGCGGCTCCAGGAATGTAGCCAATCCAACAAGGCAGAAATTGCTTCGCTCTGCAACAGCGTCGCATGTAACTTCCGGATCCGGTTGATGGTAAAATAAAACAACTTTTATTGAAAACAAAACATTTTGCAGCAGTACACACTAAGGGCTAAAACTAGGTTACTATGTTTAAGACCTTAGTGTGTACTGCTGCAACATGTTTTGTTTTCAATAAAAGTGGTTTTATATTACCATCAACCGGATCCGGAAGTTACGTGCGACGCTATTGCAGAGCGAAGCAATTTCTGCTTTGTTGGTACGTGACAAGTTAGGTTTACTCTGTGGGTCGATATGATTACGACGATAGCCAATTTATATAGATTTTTTCATGTTGAAGCGCTTTAAAAGAAAAGTGTTTTTATTGTGCAAAACCATATTTACTTTTCTTTTTGTGGGATGAACTGATGTTTTCATTGGTATTGAATGATATCCAGGACGTACCTATACGTCCATTTGTGAGAAGTCACAAATGGGTACGTCCAATGTCGGGAAGGGGGTAAAGGGGTATTCTTATTTCATTGATTTGCTTTAAACATGTAGGCCAAGGTAAATAAAGACTATTATAAAATGCATTGCTGTTCCGGTTTTTCTTCTCTTCAGAATTAGGAGTAGATCTTATCTCCTTCTTTTGCACACATTTCTCTAGTTATCGGCGGCCTTTCTCTGTTCTCACAGGCTAAATCATTGGTTGCTCCCTGCTGTGTTCCTTATCTCATAGGCAGAGTTTATTTAGATTACGTAATGACAAGCTTTAACGAATTAGAGCTCTGTAGTCTTATGTACTACATTTTATAAATCTCCTGCAGTCATGTCACTGTAACAGGCTCAGCTACAAATAGCAGAGTTCATATACCAATCATTGCTATAGAACCACCCACAGCTTTACCAGGAAGTGTGAGTCTGTGGCTCTGTAAAACAGCATGATGAGACAACCCCTTTAAGCTACAGCTATATACTTCTAACAGCAGTAAATGCTCATTGGAGTGTGGACATTTTTTCAGGCTGTATTATGGGTTCTTGTTTCACACTTATTTTTTTATTTAACTTGTAGAAGTATGAAGACTACACTAGTATTAATTAAGTAGGATTTAAATGGGTGGCAAATACTGTGCATACACCTCAAAACATTTTTCAGTTCCTCACTGATTCAAAGTCCAGTTAAACTCTAGGGGAGCATATATTATTTTATTTACATTTAGAAATGAATGATCTAACTTCCAAAATCCTCTCCTGGGTTTTCAGACACAGTACAGCTAAAACAAAATGCTCCAAGACAGGCATCTTAAAATGCTGGGTACTTTGGAAGTCAAACCACAGTGCCACTTATCACCCAGTATGTGGGTTGCTAGGTAAAAAGTGTAACTTTAGCTATTGAAAGAAATTGTGTTTGGAAGACAATGACTATTTACATTTCTCTTAGACTATCTATCCTTCCCTGATACAGATGGAAACATTTACAGGAAAATTACTATACAAGACAACATGCGTGTGGGTGTTAAAGATATGTAAAAACAACCCTGGCTATCGAAGACGGGAAGGTACCAAACTGATTGTCTAGTTGTTGGCTTTAGTACACTGTGTTTCTAACACCAAATATGGTGTACAATAATTATAGTACAATAATTATATACACTTCATGGCTAAAAGTATGTGAACATTAAAATATGTTCTTCCGAAATATATGGTTACTCATGTTACATTGAGCTGCAAGAATAACGGTGAGGTCTAACTTGTGGTTGGTATTTAATATAATCCTAAAAGTATTTGATGAGGTCAGGGCTTTGTGCAATCCAGTTAAGTTCTTCCACACCTTACTTGATAAATACAATTTTCATAGATTTTGCTGAAATACCCAACTGAATACTATAAACTTTTTCAGTATATTAGAGGAGCACTTCTCCTGAACACATAATAGCTTCATATTCACACACTATACACATCTATTGCATTTTATATATGGTTATACATTACTAAGTGTAAAAAAAAAAAAAGTAACAGTTATCCCTTCATGGGATTTAAAAAAAAAAGTAAAAAACCTAAAAAGTATAAACAAATAATAAAAATAAATAAATAATAAAATAAAAATATTGAATAAAAAATAATTGTGCATACATTACACACATAAAAAAACTACAGGTATCCATACAACCATAATAACCTGTAGAATTAATCTAACAAGTTATTAAGTGTGAAATGTGAATGGTGTAAAATAAATTGAAAAAACAAAAAAAATTTACAAAAAAATTCTGCAATTATTTATAAATAAACTTAAACTATTCCCCCATAAAGTACAGCTTGTCTCGAATAAAACGAGCCTCATACAACTGCGTCATTGAAAAAATAAAAAAGTTAAAACTGTTGGAACGCAAGGAGGCAAAAACTAAAAAATTTTCTCGTCATTAATTACTTTTCAGGCATTCGGCTTAAGGGATTAATGGCACTGACTCTACCCTGGGCAAAGATACCCTAAGGAAAACAAATATGATCCACAAAATAATGATAATAATAACTTTAACCCATTTACTTCTATGTAATCCTGAGAAAATATGATTTTGATTCTCATTTGGTAGCCAAACAAAGCCATGTCACAAACAAGACGAAGAGGTTAGACACTGTTTGGCAGTGACAGAATCAAAAAACATCTGGTAATGAACTGGTTAATCCAATCATATTCATCTAAATAAAATACCATGGGTGAGTGCAAGATTCTCGTTGCTTAGGATACATGTATACCAAAGCATTTTTCTTTCAAAGGCTACAGCTGGGCAGGAAAAGGGGATATTTTTAGAAATTAATCTTGAGTACGTTCACTGCTGATGTCAGGACCAATGCAGTTTTGTTCAGACAAGATCTCTTGAAAAAATGAAACCAGATAAATTGAGAGAAGGTACGCTTTATTACATGGAGACGTGTGCTGAATTCTTTCTGGCTGTTGTCTTCCAGAAATATTTCCAAGCAAGCAACAGTTATAATTAATGTCAAGATGTGGAGATGTAAACACGCTGTGTGCAAGGATGTCTAAATATTTATTTCTATGGCGACATCACATGTATGCAGGACCTTCTAAACGGAAATGGTTGCAGCAAGCAGATCTGACAAGACAGCATATACTGTGCACTGGAGGCACAAGGGGGATAACGTTTACTGTGCAGTGCAGCCTTTTTCTCAGTAAAATGTGTGACAACCATTATGGCCAACATCACTGCTCGAAAAGTGTTGGGCTTGCAGTGATCTTGGAGATGGGAATGAAGCACTGCATAGCAGTGCATATTTGTCATTCAGGAATCTGTGAAACATGGGTGACAGATATACAATGGTGAGTCAGGCAAATAACATCAAAGAACAAACACACTCCATCCTTTGGTGGAAGAATACAAACTGGTTGTAGCAGCATCGTTATAGGTTAGGGAATGGGTTTTTTGCATCCACTGGGCTCACTCCTCGTGAAAGGACTCTCAACCAATTTGGGTATGAATCCACTCATCTGCACCCATATATACTGATTGTCTTCTCTGGGGCAGATGAGATCTTCTAGCAAGAGAATACAACACATCACATGACTAGAAATGTTCGACGTTGATTAGAAGAGCATGGCCAAGACTTTCAAGTACTGCTCTGGCCTCCTAATTACCCAGGCTTGAACCCAAATGAGCATCTGTGGAACTACCTTAATTGTCGTGTTCACTTTATGGATCCAAAACTAAACAGCATTAAAAAAAATGAACTGGCAGTGATGGTGGGGTGTCTATCAGAACTAAATCACAATTTGCCATAGGCAATCTTCAACCCTTTTAGCCGTCATATATGACTGTTTCAAAATTAAACTTTATCACATTTTTTTTTTTTTTTTACAAAAGAAAACAAAGGAAAAAAATATACAGAGACCTAGAAACGTTAAAACCAATAAAACCTCTGATCAGGCTAAACATATTCTCCGAGTCAGTGCTTTTGTATCACTTTTAAATGTCCTCTTACGTGTACAGCTATTTGAATTTTAGTATTAGAGATTGTATTATGTATGAATTAATCCACCTGGTGTCATCTAACATGGAGGGTAGCACTTGACTAATGGTGCATATCACTGCAGGAAAACTGATAGGTGTGATGAGATCACCACTCCTCAGTGAGGGAAGGCATGCCTACTGGGAGGACAGACATGCCCCTGGATTTGAAACTGTAAGAGACGGTTCACATGGCTTATTCAAGGTGTAATTGCGGGACCGATTTCGCCCGCAATTACAGCTTGAATAAGGGGCAGGGGCGCAGCTCCCTGGCTCCATAGACATGCATTATCCACGGTGCTTTATCCCGCCAGGATAATGAGCATGTCACTTTCTCGGATTTGCCGAGCAGGGAGGAGAGACTTAATCCATAGTTCTCTATGAGAACTGTGGATTACTGTAATGGCTGTCACGGATTCCAGCCGTACTGCGCGCAATACGGCTGGAATCCGTGCCCAAAATAAGCCGTGTGAACGGCACTTTAGAGAGAGCGAGAAAGCACACGATGCCTGTGAAAACCTGTAATGAGACAACCCCTTTAAGCCCCAGTGACAGCTTTTTTGGTCTTTAGAGATAGTAATTCCTGTACTACTATATCCTAACAGCCAGCTAGGTGTTGTCAGCTCAAGTTAATTTCTGGAATTTAGCCATTTGTTGGAAGGGGGGTTTGGTGTTATATATAGGAATATATTTTCCTTTCGTCTTGGTTGTGGCTACAGCACTGGAATATCTGCATCTGAAAATTTGACAAGCTATTAGTCATCACCCTATATATAATCTTAGTGGAGTAAGGCAGCATGAGTAAATATTGCTGAAAATTCAATAAGCAGTGATATACCAGCTCTTATATCTGAACGAGTGCCCTATACAATTTCAGTAGAGTAAGGCTATGTCTACACAGCACTGGATTCACAATATTTTTAATCCGCTGAAAATCCAACTGTACCCAGCGCTGTGAAGACTTCAATATAAAATCTGTACGGTAGTCTACTCAGCACGAGTTTTCTACTGAAGCCGCCAACCATCGGGTGGAAGATAAAACATTGTTCTATCTTCTGCTGGATTCCCGTCAGATTCCTGTGCAGCCCATATTCTGGGTCGATGGGAAATCAGAAAAAAAACCGCGGCACATACCAGTGCCAAATGTAGTGGTCCAGCAATGTTAAAATGCCGTTGGATTTTGGACAGCATTTTAACATTGCTGTGTAGATATAATATGGTCAATACAACAATACTATTAACATGCACTGATACACCACTAGTCCTACTCTAACAAGTGCTACCCTTCATGTTAGATAACACCAGGTGGATTAATTCATACATAACACAATCTCTAATACAAAATTCAAATAACTATTCACCTTATAGGACATTTAAAAGTGATACAAAAGCACTGACTTTCAGAAAGCGTTTAGCCTGATCAGAGGTTTTGTTGGTTTTATCATTTCTAGGGCTCTGTATATTTTTTCCCTTTGTTTTCTTTTGTAAAATATGGGATCAAGTTTAATTTTGAAACCATAATCTGTGATGGCTAAAAGGGGTTGAAGATTGTATTTGGCAAACTGTGTTTTTGTTCATTCTTTGGATCCTTCCCCACACACCATCCAGCAGCTTTGGGATGCAGTCAGCATGGCTCAAGATACTTATGACAACCTTTTTATCATACCTTATACCTTGTCAACGATATTGCAAGACCTTATTGGATCACTTGCAGTGAGTCAAGCTGCTGGATCCTCTGGATATGAGCTGGTGGTCACAATAAAGTGACTTGACTGTGTATTTATTACACTGATAATTTACTAATAGTCTTCTAAAAAACTAAATGTAACCACTGTACCATATTGAGCCAGTTGACAAACTCAGTTATGCTAATGTTTCACATTATATTTTTATCGAGCTTAAACAATGCTTATTTGAGAGAGACATTTAGGCTTTCTGGAACAATAATTTTACTAGCTGACACTGGAGTCCTCTTGACCATCATGCTCAGGTAGGTTGTCAGACATACTGAGCAAGGCATTTTAAATGTACTATTAAATGATACAGTCGCCTGTATGTCAAGCAGTCATGCAAAATAAATCCTGAAATAATTGACATTCGCTGATTATTCTGGGCAGAGGTGTAATTATTTTCAGGAGTTCACTTGGGGACATGAAATAGTAAACGGAATTCAGCTTAAATCATTCAGTTAAATATTGAAAAGTCATTGAAGTTACATAGTCAATTTCATCAAAGTCATTTTTGCACAGTAGGAAGAAAATGTTAGAAGAATACAATACAATGAAACAAACTAAATATAGAGAGCACAACTGTTTCTTTTCAAACCATATTCTGCTAAAGGGAACTTTCTGCAGCAATTCTGTAGTAGATGTATGTACCCTTTGGCTGCGTCTATACAGTAAATGTTAAAATGCCGTCCAAAATCCGACGGCATTTTAACATTGCTGGACCGCGGTTTTTGGCGCAGATTTAATTTGATTCAATGCACGGGGCTCATGGCAAATCCAGACAGAGTATCCTACATGTTTTAAAATCTGCCGCATTTTAAAACTGATCGCAAAAAATGGTGCTGTTTAGCCTACAGCACAGAATTTTTATTATTGTCTATGCAGCACAGTATACCGTCGGATTTTCAGCGGATTCAGGAAACTGACGATGTTACTGTGCTGTGTAGACATAGCCTTTATTTTCAGAAAGAAGTGTTCCTAGATGATTTGGGGGCTCTTGGAAAGACATGGCTGTAGAAAAGTACATAAAAAATACTATTGTAACAAAACTAGGATTCTGCTGTGCCAGGAACACTGTAACAATAACCTGAATTTTAAAATAACACTTGAAACACTTTTTATGAAAGCACAAAGACAGGCAATTGTGACAAGATTACATCTTTAAAGGGGTTTTGTCACTACAATGATTAGCTTTTAACATGTAGGGAAAAGTAAATGAAGACTATTACTATATACATTATTGTTTTGATTTTGCTTTGGGCAATAGATAAAGGTTTTATCTCCTCATAGAGTACACAAGTTTCTCTAGTTACTGATCATTTCCCCTGCTCTCTCTTATCTCTCAATGCTCTAAGCTGCTGTCAGTTGGTTTGACCATGGTGAGTCACTCCCTGCAGAGTCTTATCTCTAGCACCAGACTTTGTTTACCTAACTAAATGAAAAGTGTTCACTACTTAGAGCTCTGCAGCCTTGTGTACTACACTTTATAAATCTCCTGCAATCATGCCATTGTAACAGGAATAGCTAGGAATAGGAGGGCTGATCAATCACAGCTATAGACCCGTCCACAGCCTGATCAGGAAGTGTAAGTCTAAAGCTGATTGTGGCTCTGTGAAACAGTGTGGTGAGAAAACCCCTATAAAGCCCTTCATTACCATTCCCCTAGAGCTTCTGGGTAAAAATCTTGCTTGTTGTAGCTGAGACTTGCATGTGTAATCTTTAAGGTTTTTTTCTTGTTCTCAGTCATTGACTGAAAATTGCAATCATATTATAACAATAATGTAGACCACAAATACAAAAGTGCTACAACCATCATATTAGTTTTCAGGACACTTTCTCAGGTAGCTGCTGTTTTCCTATCACAATTACGTGTGAATGTTCCATTATTCAATATTTCATGGTATGCCTTTTATTAGACATAAGAAAGTGTAATTATGTAGCAGTAACTATCTTTCTAAAATATTTATAAATCTCTTTAATAACTTCATATAGTAGACTTCACACAATACAGATTTCTAATTAAAGGGGCTCCACTAGATTGTGCCCTCATCATGCACAAGGCCATATTGCAACTTTGTACAACTCCCTGGAGGTGTAAAATGGTAACTATAGAAGGGATGGGGCCATAGTACTTTACTTCACTCAAGTTAATAATTGTGGCATGTTTCATCCAAAAACATATTACAGAAATAGTCTTTCCTCAAACCATTGTTTCTAGGGAAGGAAATCTCTGCAACCTCGTGTAAAAGAGCTTGTCCAGCACACTGAGTCCCTTCTGCTCATTAAGCACATATGAAGCTAGGGCAGGATGACATGGTTTAAATATAAAATCTGCATTTTTTTCAACTAATGGATAATTCTGGACTTTCCTATTGTTGATAAAAAAAACAAACAAAAAAATAAAACTAACAAGACAAGATTCCATCAGCTCTTTTCTTAAAGGGTTTACAGTTATTTTTGTTTAAAAAATCAAACTTCTGTTCACTAAAAAAAAAAAGTTATACTTACCTCTTCTATTATCTCGGCTCAAGCGCTGCACAGTCCTTACTTTCCTATGGTTTTCTGCCTTCTTCAGGCCTTGATTCGAATGGGATGTCATGGTTCAGAGTGCTTACTTTTGAACTGTGATGTCAGCCAATGACACTTAACCACTGCAGCCAATCAGCAGCTCCAGCGGTGACATCCCTTTTGAATTAAATCTGGAGGAAAACAGAACACTTGTGGAGAGTGAGGGCGGTGCAGTGATGGATCTCACATGAAAGGAGAGGCGAGTATAACTTTTTTTTTTTTAATTTAAATGGGCACCAGTATACCTTAAACAAATAGACAACTACTTTAATATTCATTAGCGCAGGATAGGGTGTTAAATAAATGGTAATCACCAGACTTTGAAGCCTTTTATTTCATCCATTTAAAAATAAGCAGCTTAGTGGGTACACATCTTGGAAGAGCCACAGAAAGTGCCCAGGACGTGTATCCATTATGCTGCTCATTTTTAAATGGATTAAACTGGTGAGAATTGCATTTTTGTACTCTCTTTCCTCTACCCATGAATTTTGATGAATCTGATTAGTTTGCTGCGCACCCCAGGCTATCATAGCACTAAAAAAGTATGCTGAGTAATTATTGGTGGTTGTCTTTAATCTCTTAAAGAGTTTGTCTCACTACAAGGATTGCTTTTTATGTTAAAGATCTTGTAAAAACAAGTCACTTTGCAATATATGGCCACTAACAGTGTCCTACCTATTCCTAGATATCCCCTCTTGTATGGGCTGCATCAGCTCCACAGGTTGCTATAGCTACAGACCTGTTTGATCTCTCCTGATAGTCTGCCAGCACTGGTTGCTATAGCTACAGACCTGGCTTCTACTGCAGCCTAGTGGAAGCCAGTAAGTACGCCCCTGAATTCAGAATGAAACCAAGAAAACAGGACTGAGGTAAGATGAATCAATGTAGTGAGACAACCCCATTAATGACAGCTGGTCATAAATTTTTGTTTCTTAATTTTTTTTCCTACCAGCCTTTCAAGAGCCATAACTAGAGATAGGCGAATTTCACGAAATTCGGTTCGTTCACTTCGCCGGATTTCTCGGCAAAAATTAACTTCGTTCCGAATTACTTCGGGACGAATCACGTTAAAAAATAGCTATTTCCAGGCTGCACAGAACCTGCAGGATGCTGTAGAACATTGTGCCATGCTTAAATATGAAGAGGGAGCTTGGTTTGGTCTTCCTACAATGTTGTGTTTTAGTATGACACGCAGATGACTGCCGCCGCTCTTAGAATCGGTTCACTATAAAATTCCCTGGGCACTTAAGAGGGCAAAACTGACCAAAAAACTGAAGGGGGAATGTAGCCTGATAAAGTCATGCCAGAGAAAGCTGGAAAAAAACAAGCTGAGGGCTCAGGTGGCAACATCAGTGACAGAGTGTGGAGGTGACGGCAGCAGCCACAGCAGCAGCATGAGGTCAGACAGTGGCACAATGACAGAGTTTGGAGGTCTCGGCCTCTGCCACAGCAGCGGCATGAGGTCAGACAGTGGCACAATGACACAGTGTGTAGGATCAACGCGCAGCAGCAGCATGAGGTCAGACAGTGCACAATGACATTCTGGAGGTGGCAAAAACAGGAGTAGGCCGCAGAGTGGGACAATGACACAGTGTGGAGGTCCACGGCAGCAGCCACAGCAGCAGCATGAGGATCCAGACAGTGGCACAATAACATTCTGGAGGTGGCAAAAACAGGAGTAGGCCACAGAGTGGGACAATGACACAGTGTGGAGGTCACGGCAGCAGCCACAGCAGCAGCATGAGGTCAGACAGTGGCACAATGACAGAGTGTTGACGTGGGTGGCAATACCAGTCCCTGGTAAAGATGGTTGGTGGTAGATGGAGAAACTGTCAGCAGATGTGTGGCATCAGGCGGGTGGCGGCATCAGAATAGTGGCTGAGGCAGGTAGTTTGAACCCAGACTCATTTCTCACAGTTTGGGTGAGGCGTCATGGCTGATGTAGTCTGACGCCTAAGGCATTGGTGTGTGGAAATCCTGGCCTGATTCATCTTGACAAAGGTCAGTCGTTCCACATTTCCCGTGGACAAGCGGGTTCTCCTTGGGGTAACGATGGCCCCGGCCCATGAAACCCGCTCTGATCCACACACGGCCGGGCGGCAGCTTCCACTGCAAACTCGGCAATTGCACACTCCAATTTGGCGCCATCACAGGGATTTGCTCCTGTGGTGCAGGGTCGTAGGCCACCACGTTGGAGAGGGCTCCGGGGGCCGCTGCGCTGTCGGGCCTCAAAGGGGGAAGCAGCTGTATGGCCAGGTGTGCTGGGGAAACAAGGAGGGGGCCCCCTACCAGAGCGGCAGTAGAGGTTGTGCGACGCCCCACCGCGAGACTTCGCACAAGCAGCGGGCCAGGCAGAGTCGATATTAGACCCCCTCTGACTAGGAAGGTCCATGGACAGCGAGGGGCCATGGGAAACATAGGATCCCCCCGATCTTAATTGGCTCCTCCAGAAAAGCCCTCTGGGCCTGTACGAGGTCAAGGGGCCGCCCCAATCTCCTCTGCCGGTTGCTGACTTTCCTTCACATCCGCAATCGCCTGGCGGCATCTGCCGTGACCCCAGGGTACCGCCCATTCCACTGATACTGTCCTGCTTGCGGCCGCTCTCTCCTCCTCCATTAACCTCCACGGTCCTGTCCTGGTCTTGGACTTTTCCCGATTTCCCTAATCTCTCCGTCTGGCCGCGAACTTCATCCCCGTAGCCTGGGCCCGAGGGGGCTGGCCTCAGGCTCCCCAGGTTAATTTGCCTGGGAATAAATGGAAAACTTATTTGGAGACCTGGGACGACAATGTGGCTTCAATGGTTTACAAAACCGGCAGGTGTCAGAGAGTGCCCTTGAAGTATATGTAAATGTTTTCTCAACACCATTTTAAAAGTGGGACTAAAATTTGGTTGTAATAGGCAGGTGGATACACGCCGGTGATGGGAAAATGGACCTTTTGGGTTCGAAATATGGTGGGTTCTTTGGTAGAAGAGAGGGTTGCGAGATGGTTAGAATCTAAGTAGCTTCATTCCTGGTTGATGAACTGTTTTAATATTACTGAGATGCTAGGGAGCTTGGTGATTTTAAAGTTTTTTAATGAGTTTTGGGGGGTTTGGGGGCCCTTCCCGGCCGTGAATTTTAAAGGGAGCTGTTTAAAATTTTGGTACGAAATTTCAGTCCAATTAACTGTTGGAAGATCGCAGTAGGAATTTTTGTAGAATAAAAATTTGCTGGCTATTGCCTGGAAAACGGTATCCTATGAAGCTGAAACATATCAAAAAAAGGGCGTGTATAAAAACCCATCAATTTTCCATTACAACAAAAAAACAAAGGGGGTTGTTGGAAGGAAAGGGGGCAAAAGGAAATATATGTTTTTCAATATAAAATTTATGGGAGGTTTCTAGTGGGGTCTCTCTTGGGAAAAATTGACAAGAAAAACAAGAGAATGCAAGGACCGGGTTCCCCTACGCCAAATTTTCTTTATTCACATTTAACCAATTACCATGTCTGTTCGATCCCAAAAAACCGCCGATTTCACACCGTCCCAAATCCTCACCCCCCCTCCCCACTCCCCAACTTTTTTCCGTCCCAAGCTTTCATGTTTTTTGAAGAGATAACTTTTACTTTCAACCCCACCATTTCCCGGAAACAGAAAACCCCCTTTCCCAGGGCCCAAATGTCATTGCGTCCAATAAAGATTATCGTTTCCACTCCTGTTTGCACAAACCCAATATCAAACACCGACTTAAAGCATAAAACAAACCGGTTAAGTAAACCTAGAAAATTCCTCAAAGGCTCCCACCAATTAAATTACCTTTTTTCCATTTCCAGCCCCATATCACACGGCTTCAACCGAATTGGACCGTTCCCCAATCCCTGATAAGGCCCCGGGGCCCCTAACTCCATTTCAAAGCCACGCCTTTGGTCCATCACGGGAACCCCCAACGCCAAATCGCACGCAATACACACCCCCCCCAATAAGCCTTCCAGTCCCTATAGTCGTTCCATGGCACAAACTCAAACCTCTGTCTTGCCTCAATCATTATCCCTGTCTCCTACCTATCCAAAAACATTTAGAAAATTCTTTATTTAACAACAAAAAACGAATTGCACCAGCCCACACTGACCCACGCCCAAACAAAAAAACGTCCGATCTTGTAAATAGATTAACCTATTAACCTTTTTTTCCAGAAACTTCTTACCCCAAAAACTTTTAAAAAAAAAACTAAAAAAAAAAATTTTTTCCCCTTTTTTTTAAAAAAAAATAAAAACCCCCCCCCCAAAAAAAAAAATTTTTTTAAAAAACCCCCCCCCCACCAAAAAAAAACCCCCCCCACCCCCCCCCCAAAAAAAAACACCCCCCCCCCCCCCCCCAAAAAAAACCCCCCCCCCCCAAAACCAAAAAAAAAAACCCCCCCCCCCCACACCCCCCCCCCAACCCCCCCCCCCTTTTAAACACCCCCCCCCCCCCAAAAAAAAACCCCCCCCCCCCCCCAAAACCACCCCCAAACCCCCCCAAACCAAACCCCCCCCCCCCAAAAAAACCCCCCTCCCCCCCCCAATTTCCCCCCCAAAAAAAAAACCCCCCCCCCCCCCCCCCCCCTTTTCCCCCCCCCGCCTTTTTTTAAAACCCAAAACCCCCCCCCAAAAAAAACCCCCCCCCCCCCCCAACCCCCCCCCCCCCACCCCCCCCCCCCCCCTTTTCCCCCCCCCCCCCCCAACCCCCCCCCCCCCCCCCATTTCCCACCCCCCCCCCCCCCCCCCCCCCCCCCCCCCCCAAAACCCCCCCCCCCCCCCCAACCCCCCCCCCCCCCCCCCCCCCCCCCCCCCCCCCGATTTCAACTTTGTCGATAAAAATCGCTCAACACTAGTTAGAATCAATTCGCCCATCTCTAGCCATAACTTATATTTTTTCGTCGACATAGGCATATGAGGGCATGTTTTTTTGGGGGGACAAGATATACTTTTTTAATGGTGTCATTGACCGTCCATAGAATGTACTGGGAAAACAGAAAAAAAATTCTAAGTGGGGTGAAATGTGAAAAAATGTACTTGCAGTGACTTCAGTATAAATAATATGTTATCTGTATTCCACTCCTAGTTTGACATACAATTACTAATGCAAAATATGTAACTTAACATCAAAGTGAGAGAGGACTAACAGTGCTTAAAAAACCAACAGAATGTAAGTACTAACTGCTAAGTGGAATAAGGCATACAAAACAGTCTTGCACCAATTTATGGATAGGTCATTCTGATTAAGTGAATACTCATTGCTCCTTAGCCCCGGTTCACACGGCTTATTCAAGCCGTAATTGCGAGCCGGATTGCGCTCGCAATTCCGGCTTGAATAAGGGGCGGGGCCCATAGACTTCCATTATCCACGGCGCGTATTGCGTATACCGTAATTACTGCGATGGATTGGCGCCGTACTGCAGCGCAAATCCGGCGCGCAGTACGGCACCAATCCGCGCCGAAATAAGCCGTGTGAACGGCCCCTTATAGTTTGTTCCAATGGGCAACAAATCTTCAATAGCATCTCTTTTCTTGGATCTTCAAATCATTTATATTCATTGTGAATCTCAAACATGTTAAATCCGTTCTAATATAGATAGAAAATTATTTTCTTAATTGACATAGAATCAACAAAACAAGCGAATTGGCACCAGTCCACAGCACAGGAGCTCTCGTCAGTGTTCCACTGCAGGAAGTTAAAGAGAACCTGTCACATAGATTATGCCCCCCTTGCTGAGGGCAGCACAAGCCAGTGTCAGACCTGCTGTTTCCAGAGCTGTGTCCCTTATTCTGTAAGATGCTGTAGTTTTAGAGCATTTACCCCTCAAATCTTATTCATGAGCAGGTGTCAGCCCTACCTACCAAGGCTAGCCCCCCCCACCCCCACCCCCACTGACAGTTATTCACATGTTTCTACCTATTCAAAGTAATAGGTTTATCAGTTGAGGTGGGAGGGGTTTGCCTCAGGTGGGTGGAGTTTAAAAAACTAACTCTTTGAATGACTCTTCGAATGACTCTTCTGGCTGAAAACTGCATTAAATACACGAAATACACAATTTGAGCATTAAATACACGAAAACTACAGCATCTTACAGAATAAGGGACACAGCGCTGGAAACAGCATGTCTGACACTAGCTTGTGCTGTCCTCAGCCAGGGGGGCATAACCTATGTGACAAGTTCTTTTTAAAGGGAATGTGTCATCAAAAAATGACTTATTGTTTAACTCATGTTTTTTATGTTAAACACATTTTTTAAGAATTTTTGTTTTTAATTTTCCATATCACTTTCAATATTTTTCAATAATTCTCAATTGTCTGCTCCTTATCAACACAAAGAGGGTCAAACTGAAAGGAGACACCAGTGTGAATAGATAACACAGGATCCACCAGTCACAAGAGGAGTAGTCACAGTTCACCCTTTCACCTCCCTGCACAGTGACTTCTTCCCAGGTCACAGAGCATGACTAGAAAACTCTCCTATAGAAGTCAATGGGACTGAGTCAGTCTGGTCTCATATGTGCATGAAGCTTCTCCGACTGCTGTTAAAGCAGTGCAAACAAGGCTTAGTGGCCAAAGTGAAAACTGCAAGACTTACGAATTATTAAAAAATATTGAAAGGGATATGAAAAATTAAAAGAGAAACAAACAAAAATTCCTTAAAAAGGTGTTTAACATAAAAACAGGACTTAAACAAGGACTCATCTTTTGATGACACATTCCCTTTAAAGTCCCCTGAGTTTCACCAGTGGTGCATACTTACTAAAAGATAGTCCCATGTAAGTGTATTCACAGAGAAAAACAAAGCAACACTCACCAGTCTTTCTTTCCAACCCTGTGGATGGGATTATACATGACGCTTACTTAGCCAACGGCCGTTTTGCATCCAAAGGCGCTTTCTCTTCATTATGAATTTCAGGATATGAATCAGTTTGTTAACGTCAAAACTTGAACATTTTGCCACAACAAAACAAAAACACACACACACAAGCTAAAAGGTTACAGAGACAGTAAACATGTTGTGGGGCTTCTCTGTTATTCTTGTCAGCAATTGTGATTGATAGCTACTTGTTGCCAAATGAGGGTGTGTAGCTACTCTTACAGTGTGCAATTAGAGATGATCATGTACGAACACACCCTTTGCACAGAGGAAATGGTAACATCTAGTTGTCAATTGATTGGTAAATATTTTGAAGCATGATTGTAGCAACAGCAAAGCAAAGAGAGATGAAAGAGGATGATTATTTTTAGGGTGATACAAGGCATTACTGCAACAGGCATGCCAAGCGCTCCGAGTGGTTCTCTTTAATCACCACCTTTTTATTTGATCAATCCTATTTTGTCTCATTTGGTCAATCAGATATTTAGAATAATTGTTTATATGTGTCCCAGGAAATCTCTTGCCTCCTCACTAGTCTATGCCTCCTTGTAAAGGTATGTTCACACAGTGTATTTGCGGGGCGTAATTCAGCGTGGAATTGTGCTGCAATACGCCCGAATTACGGCCCGCAAATACAGTAATTCATAGTTCTCATTGAGAGCTACGATTAAGCGTGGGGGAAAGTGAAAGTCAATGGGAGCCGGCTGCCAGCGCGTACTTCAAAAACACACGGCGTATTGTAGCGTGTACAGTACATGCCGCAATACGCTGTTTGAACATACTCTAGGACACAGGTGTCAAACTGCGGCCCTCCAGCTGTTGGGAAACTACAACTCCCATCATGCATTCGTATAATCTATAACCGTGGGCATCATGGGAGTTTTAGTTTCCCAACAGCTGGAGGGCCGCAGTTTGACAACCCCTGCCCTAGGACAACTGGTGTCCCTCTTTGCACTTTTTTTAGTAGGTCACAAAACTTGTTAAGCCTTTCCCCCTTTACCCTAATCAACAAGAAATTAAAATATTTTACATTCATTTTATTCAAAAAAGGAAAAATAAATTGTGCGCATTTTATTTTTCTGCAAAACATGTTGTTCCAGTCAACAAAAAGCATAAATAGTTCCCTTTAACTCCTTGGAATTTGACGAGGGAAGGCCAAAATCCTTCAAATTATGCAATGACAAAGTCATGCTCTATATATTGCTGTACACAAAAAAAAAAAAAGGAACTGTCTACATCCCAACGTAATGTTATTGATAAAGGTCTAAATTTTGTACCTAACCAAGAGATTAGATTGTTCGACTTTACTGTCGATTTCTATAAATTTTGTCGGAATTTAAGATGTAAAATGTTTTTTCAGACTAGTGATAAGTCTAACCCTATTGGTCTAGCTAATAAAAGAATCTCTAAAAAATTGCAGAAAAATACGCAATTTGATCCTGAGGTAAAATCTGCCTCTCTTGAGGTTTTTCAACAGTTGGTCACCAAAGAGGTCACTGAAAAGTGGAATTTGGTTCTCAAATGTACCCATAAGAATCTGACTAAAAAAGAACAATTAGCGATTAAAAAGCTTAGAGAGGACTCCTCAATTATTATTACAAAACCAGACAAAGCGGGGGCCTCCGTGATTATGGATATTCAGCCATATCTACAGGAGGCCCATTCCCAACTTCAGGACAAACAGCTCTATAGGCCCCTTAATGACGATCCGACTACTAGCCTGTCTAATGATATCCATACCATGTTGCAGGAAGCTGTCGACAGGGGCATTATTTCCTTGAATGAAAAACAGATTCTCACAAAAAATAACCCGTGGGTGCCTATCTTGTATATGGTACCTAAGGTACATAAATCAGTCGAGAAGCCCCCTGGACGACCCATTGTGTCGGGTATCGACTCATTATTAGAACCCCTTGCTGCGTACGTCGATTCCTACTTGCAACCAATGGTTAAACGCGAATCTTCTGTCTTACAAGACACTGGCCAGTTTTTAAAGGCCATAGATAAATTAGATTGCTCTAGGGTCACTTGGCTCTGTACTCTCGATATCAAATCTCTTTTTACCAATATTCCATTCGAAGAGGGCATGAATGCAGCCAGGGAAGCACTGTGTCTGGACCATACGTTGACTAATGACAAAATAGCATATTTGATGCAACTTTTAGACATGGGGCTAACTAGGAACTATTTCCGATTTGGGGACCAACTGTACTTGCAGCTGCAGGGGACCTCTATGGGGTCCCCTGTGGCCCCAAGTTATGCCAACCTGTACATGCTGTATTTTGAAAAACAATTTGTTTATTCTGTACCAGCATTCTGCCATGCTGTGGCATGGTTTCGCTATGTCGACGATGTCTTCCTGCTGTGGTCAGGGACCAAGGCACAGTTGGATGACTTCGTCGACGGTCTTAACCATGCACATCCTTTGATTCAATTTACTCCCACTAAACATACCTCTATTATATCTTATCTTGATGTTTGTATTAAAAAAGAGGGTATATGTTTGAATACTTCTTTGTATTCCAAAGAAATAGATCGTAATAATATCCTGCATCGCCAAAGCCAACATGCCCCTCAGATTTTTAGGGGCATTGCTTGTTCTCAATTCATTAGAGCTCGTAGAATTTGCTCAAATGAGTCTAATTATATTGTGGCCATGGAAGAGTTGGTACAGAAATTTGGCGATAGAGGATATAACACTGAGGAATTGTCTCAAATAGGTCTTGAAATCCTGGCCATACCGCGTGAAACATTGTTACAGACACAGGGAGGCGCAAAGAAAAAACTTGACACTCAATGTAACTATATATCGGTATTTGACAAACATTCTGGCCTGATCAAGCAGACCATCACTAAACATTGGAAGATCTTGAGTAGTGATAGTAAATATGGCCATTTATTTAAAGATCTCCCCCGTTGGATTTACCGCAAGGGTAGGACTCTTGGCCAGCAATTAATTTTCTCGGATCTAAAAAAACCTAAGTATCAGAGTAAACAGATGTTACTCAGCAACACTAGGTCTTGCACATTCGTGTGCTTGAATTGCCAGAACTGTGCTTGCATAATCAAAGGGGAGAATATACAACATCCCACACGAGGGTACGCCATTAAAATACAAGGTTTCCATACGTGTAATAGCAACAATGTGGTGTATATGCTGAAGTGCCCTTGTGGGCTGATATATGTTGGCCAGACCACGAGAGCAGTCAAGATTAGGATCAACGAGCATAAGGCAGCTATCAGGTTGGCCAAGAGACAGGGAGTTGATTTTAAAAAATTCTACTGATGAGATGAGACAGAACATAAAAAAATCATATGGCGAAACGTCTGTTGCTAGACATTTTGCGGAAGCTCGCCATGATATATATGAGCTCCAGTGGTGCGTGTTAGAAAAAATCTGGGCTAACGAAAAATCATTGGCTATAAAACAGCTGCTTAACCCCTTCAGGACCAGGGTTTTTTTTTTTGTGACACGTACGTTTTTCCCTCCTCGCCTTCTGAAAGACATAACTTTTTTATTTTTTCACCTACATAGACACGAGGGCTTTTATTTTGCGGGACAATATGTACTTTCTAATGGTGTTATTCACTGTACTAAAGAATATACTGGGAAACCGCAAAAAAATTCCAAGTGGGGCAAATTGTGAAAAAAATGTATTTTCGCCATGTTTGCGAGGGTTTTGCTTTTACGGCGTTCAATCTTCGGTAAATATAATGTGTTATCTGTATTCTACAGGTTGTTACGCATCCGGCAATACCAAACATGTAGGGTTTCCGTTATGTTTTGGTACCGTAAAAAAATTCCAAACATTTTCTATTTTTGAAATTTGCGCCACGGCGCCATTTTGTGCGACCAATAACTTTTTTGTACTAACACCTACGGACGTCAGTGAGGGGGAATTTTTTGCGGGCTGAAGTGTACTTTTTATCGCTAGCAGTTTGGAATGCATGCGACTTTTTTGATAATTTTTATTCCATTTTTTCAGTGACGTAAAATGACCAAAAAACGCAATTTTGGCGTTTGGAATTTTTTTTTCTTCTACGGTGTTCATCGTATGGGATAAATGATGTTATATTTTTATAGATCTGACTTTTTCGGACGCGGCGATACCAAATATGTATAACTTTTTTATTATTTTAATGATTTTGTTTGTAAAATGGGGAAAGGGGGTGATTTGAACTTTTAATACCTTTTTTTTTTGTACTTTAAAACTTTAATTTATTTATTTTTTTTACTGTAACATTGAGGCCACCTATGGTACTTGACCACTAGGTGGCGCGATTGTTAATACAACCTAATGCATTGCATAGGCAATGCATTAGGCTGTACAAAGATAGCGGTTTCCCCACTTCCTGTCTACAGACGGAAGTGGGGCAAACCGGCCAGGGTAAGTGACGGGAGCCTTCACAAGGCTCCCCACCACCATGCCCGGTCGTCGGATCGGCGCAGCTATGTGCCGATGACCGTACCGATCGGTACGCGGCACCGATCGGCGTTCATTCAGATGCCGCGGCCATCTTTGGCACGGTGTCTGATGGGTAAAACAGCGCCAGCGGGCAGAGCCACCCGCCGGCGCTGTTACTGCCGGGTGTTAGCGGCAAATCGCCGCTAACACCCGGCGGCTGTGCGGGGGGGTCGTGGCGCGATCCCCCTGCAAAGCCCCTTAGCGGCCCTGGGACGTACTCATGCGCCCAAGGTCGTTAAGGGGTTAAAAAAGAGGCGTATTGGATTTCCACCCTGGACTCACTCACCCCTAGGGGATTGAATGAGTGTTTTAATCTTAGAGTGTTTTTATAATTCTAGGTTAGCGTTGTAAGGGTTAATGTTCCCATTTACCTTTTTAAGGAGGAGATACTCTGTGACGCTTTATGCTTGAGGAAGGGGAGGAGCTTCCCCGAAACGTCGCACTTGCTGTGCGTCAGTCTTCGCCCTGATTTTCGGAGTCTTCTGCTCACCACGCTGGGAGCCTATCCATAGACTTACTCCGTTGAACGGCACAGGCGGCCGCAACCAAAAAATCTGAGTATCTTGCTATTTGTCATATTTATGTCTGACGGACTATGTTGTATGGTTCAAAATCAGGAGCTGACTGTTTTTTTAAAGAAAATTTATTAAAGTTCGATAAAAAATTTTACCACGGTTCAACCATTTCTATTTGCTATCTATATATTGCTGTAAACTAGCAAAAAGCTTTTTGCAGGAAAATTACCAAATGTAACGTCTTTGCTTCAATGTGTTTAGCATAGCAGTTCATGCATTGTTATCTCAATGTGCAAACTGAATGCAAACTCACGGACCGTCTAGAATAGGATAGGGCCTGAATGTGTTCTTATATTTGCCGATAACTAGAACTCCCCAGAAAATGTTGCATGGTTAATTGCCACTAAATGAAAACACAAAGTTGATTTATTCTAGGGTTATGTTCACACGGCATAATTGTGGGTCGTAATTATGCCCCGCAATTACACCGTTTGTTCGGGAGCTTGCGCCGATTGAGGCGACCACTCGCAGGGCGAGGGGACAGCCCGCCAGCCCCATAGACATTCATTACTAGCGGCGCATATTCGGCGCTAGAAATTGACATGTCACTTATCGCACCCCCACGGCGTATTGTCAGAGCAGGGAGAGGAGGTGTAATCCATAGTTCTCTCTGAGAACTGTGGATTACTGTAATGACTGGGACATATCTTGCCCCGTATTGAGCGCAGTACGGCATGAAATACAGGGTGAGATACGTCCCAATTTAAGCCGTGTGAACATAGCCTAAAAGGATTAACAGTTCCGAGGGGAAAAAAAGCTAAAAATCTAGCGACGATTTTAAAAATCGAGGTCTGGAGTGTATGCTGTGACACCGTGCCACATTTACTATTGCAGTGTAAAAGTTAGTGTAAATGCCACATTTATCATAGTGGTTCATATTATTTGATTAATTTGGTGCATCTTTAGACTTGTCTAGATCTTTTAGACCAACAATTGCATTGCTTACTTTGCATCAAAATTGAGCGACAGACCTCTTTAAAAAATTTTATTTTATAAGAAGTCTTTTCAGAAACTTTCTGTACTTTTATATTTTCTTTAGAAATGATGAGGCTGGGAGTGATAATTGATCATGCCAGTGTCCTGTGGCTAGAATGGCAAACCAGCGGCCCTTGCAGCTTTGTGTAAGAGCTATGACATGGTGGTGAAGATGGCTGCAAAACTTCTAACTTACACCAAATTGTAATCCTCACACACAATTTTCTAAAAACTTCCAGAGAAACGGTCAGGTGGTCCATCCTATACTATGTGAGAGCAACATGAGATAGAGGGAGAGAAGCTGAACTCTGTGATATATAGGCTTATATGATAGAGGGAGAGAAGCTGAACTCTGTGATATATAGGGTTATATGATAGAGGGAGAGAAGCTGAGCTCTGTGATATATAGGCTTATATGGTAGAGGGAGAGAAGCTGAGCTCTGTGATTTATGGGCTTATATGGTAGAGGGAGAGAAGCTGAGCTCTGTGATATATGGGGTTATATGATAGAGGAGAGAAGCTGAGCTATGTGATATATAGGCTTATATGATAGAGGGAGAGAAGCTGAGCTCTGTGATATATGGGGTTATATGATAGAGGAGAGAAGCTGAGCTCTGTGATATGTAGGGTTTTATGAACTGGAACTGGATTTCTGACTAAACAGCAGAGAAGAAAATGAAAGCAGAAGTGACTACTGCTAACCCCGCACACATGCAGTGACTGATGGTTTTCTCTGTACCCACACTTATGCAGGGAAAGCTGTCAATCACTACAGGTGCAGCAGGGATCAGCAGGACACCTATTGTCTCTTAGGCCATGTTCACATGGCTTAAAATGGGACGTATTTCAGTCCGTAATTCAGTCCATACTGCGCGAATCACGGGCTGAAATATGGCCCAGGCATGACGGTAATCCACAATTCTCATAAAGAACTACGGATTACGTCTCCTCTCCCCGCTCGGCGAATCCGCCGCGGGGGGAGATAAGTGACATGTCATTTACTAGCAGCATATACGCGCTGCTAGTGATGATAGTCTATGAGCCGGCGAGGTGCCGGCCCCCCGCTCCCGCCTTCGGCCACACGGCGTAATTGCGGGCCGCAATTAAGCCGTGTGAACATGGCCTTAAGGAGTCGGGTCAGTATTTTCTCTGCTTTTTACTCAGAAATCCTGCTTCAGATCATATAACCCTATATAAGAGCTCAGTTTCTCTCCATCACATCCTGCTCTCAGATGGTGCAGCATAAGGCACCCGACTGGTTCACTTTAAGGCTGGGTTCACACAGCATATTGCAGCGCGGACAGTACATGCTGCAATATGCGTTCTTTATGCTGTTAAAAATACGCGTTTCCAAGTAAATTTCAACAGCGCAAATGATGCGCAATAGCCTCCTATACATAACTGTTATACATTATGCCTGTCAAATTACAAGCTTAAAATATGCATCAGGTGATTTACGGAGCGTATTTTACATTGTGTTCTTTGAGACGTGTACTGTACATTGTTTGGAGCATACTTAAGTATGTATTTTGGTGAAATCACCTCTACAACTGTTATTTTGTTTTGCTAATTGTTTCCAGTGTTCTTACTTTATTTCTCATGGCTGTAGCTTGACATCCAGAGCACTAGTACAGCCATTATGAAACTTTTTAAAACCATTAATAGACGACACTACGTGAAACAACTTAGTTCCCATACTGAGCACACATGTAGATATGAATTTGTGCTCCCGGCACCCCTTCTGCCCACAAAAAGTGAATGGTAGAACCAGGGTTTAGAGTCGGTCCATTTTATAACGACTCTGCCTCCACTAAAATAGGCACAGACTCCAAAAGTAATAATACATTTGGTACAGTTAGTTCAATGCAGTATGTGCTGAATATTTTGGGGAAAATTATGAAACATCCTTTAAATGTCTGTTCTATTCTCGCTTTTCAGTTGGGATGAATATATGCTGCACATTATTTACATGCTCAGTAGTTAAGCTCCTCTGCTACAGAGCAGAGGAAAAGGGCAGATGGAAGGAATGCCTGCACACATCTCAGACCCAGGGCAGTGGAGTCAGTATACATTTAGGTGGAGTTTAAGTTCTGCCGGCTCACCCGACAGACTAGTCATATGACACTTTCAGATGTGACCATTTACTACTCCTCCTGCCATCACCATTTCCAACTAAAATATGAATGTGCAGAAACTTTTTGAAGACACCTTGTCTATTATAGTTCTGGAATAAACTTTTCAGACATATTGACTTGGGTACCAGTCCTTTGACTTCCACATCACTTCGAATCTAAAATTCTGCATCAATATGTATACTCTGGAAATATATATGGTATTAGGTTACAAGGGAAACTTCAAATTTTTTACTTATTGGTGAGCATGAAGTGATGTCTTTGCTGTTGCAATATTCTAAGTAGGAAAATAGCTTGCAGAATGTACCCGAGCCATTGCCTAGTTACAATCTAGGAATGCACTAGGTGGCAACTGTAAATCTGCCAAGCCCTTCCTGTTCTGCTGTTGTTACAATCTCCTCCAGTTACTACTGTACATGATGTAAGCCTATGGTCAAACCATTATCTGTCCCTGCTGAAGCTTGCACAACGTCTAACATGTATGTTATAAAATAGGGCAAGGGTTGTAGCATCTTACAGCTGTATGTGCTCCATTTTCGACTAACATTGTGGAAGGTCAATCTGTGTAGGGTTATAGAGGAGAATCTCTCTCCTTGGGGAGAGCACCTTATAAGCGTGCAGAGTTTTGAGATTGCCTTTTTGCCCTCAAGCTGGGGTTATAGACTATTATGGATGCTTGGCTTCTGTGACTTAACTCATTCCAGACCCCACCAAGCTTTTGTTTTTCGTATAATTTAATAATTGTGAATTTCATTTAAGGGGATCAGTGTAATTCATTTTCTGCCTTTGGCAGGTGAGGTTAAATGTGTGCTTGATTTAACAACTTGAAAATGAAAAAAAAAAATAAATCTGCCTTTACACACTACTAACCTAAAGCATAGGATTTGTAGACCTGGTGGAGTTTCACGTGGGTGCCGATTCTACATCATAAATTATGCTGTTCAAATTTTACCTGCCTGGGTTTGTAAACCCAAGCCAGTGGAAATGAAAAGCGGCAAATCCCTTACAGTTTCCATGTGAAGATTACATCAAATAGACAAGAGCTCTACGTTAAACGGGGCTAATCTGCAGCAAAATTTGCCACGTACAAACTTAAAATCCACAGTGGTGATTTCTGCCTCCGATATACAATAAATAGCTGTGATGAAGAATTCTTCATGTGCAGAGGGCCCTATCATCCCTTACTCAACCATATTTGTGCCTCATGGACAAAAAAAACATACTTGTTGGTTTTCCCCTGAATGTGATGTTACACACAAGCAACAAGGCGAATTACCACATAGGCTCAGGTAAAAGCAGTTCGGGTAGTTGACAGGACTGCAGCGTTTATATTTAAAGACTGAAAACTTCTCTTAACTTTGTATAATATAAAATAAGCAGAAGGGTAAAGGAAAGAAAAGAACGAACAAGACAGAAGTACAATCTGGTCACTGATACATAACAGATGTTCTTCTTTTCACATCATCTATGCAGTGAAAGAGTAATAAGTGTCAAACTGACTGATAACAGGAAGCAGAAGACTAGGGAAAAAATTGCAAGTTGAATTCAAAAGTACATTCAGGTAGAAATATATAAATGTGAGACTTTCTAAGTTATTACCACGTCCCTCTGCAGAATCTATATGTTCAAGGAAGGGATTCGCTCTTACATGCATTTAAACTGTAGAGTTAGGGTTTTTAGATCCTTAGGTTCTGGATAATACTTCAAAAATACTAGAAGGTGCAAGTAACCAGCATTCAAATTGTAATTTTAGAACTTTCGCATTTTTCATACTATTTGAACATGGACGTTAATTTGAGTGACTGTTGCCAATCCTTTATCAGTTGCGTGCGTTTTAATACACGTTGGCAGCTGTACTAAACCAATGTTAGATAACTACCAGTTCTACACGTCTAACCGATTGTTTACAAGAAAACATTTAGTCCCTTAGGAATGTTTCTCTGTAATCTTAAGTTTCCATTGGGACCAAGTTCCTTTGACAGAACTCTATTCATGGTATTCTGTATTTTATGACAACTGTGCGTTTACAGATCAGAAGAACACACAGTGCTTACTGCACTTAGGCTACATGTACCATACAAGTAAATGCAATGATAACAGTTGAATAAAAGTGATCTTATCTTTCTACAAGGTCTCGGAGAGTAGTTGTATGGTAATTAGCGGCAAGTTTTATCTCTCAAACTACAAATACAGCTGGTGCCTCAAAGAAAGTAATTCAGAAATGACAATGCAACCATCTGGTTTACAGTATAAATTTCACTAAACATGCAGAATGTGTGGACAGCACTGTTGCCTTAGAGCATTGGGTCCTGGGTTCAAACCCCACGGAATTTCCATGTTGTCCCAATTTTCATGTGGGCTTCCTCCACACTTCGAAAAACATACGAATAGCTTAATTTGGAATTTAGATTCGGAGCCCTAATAGGGACCAAAACTAATAAAAATTTCTATACAGCACTGTAGAATATAACAGAACTATATAAGTAAAACAATATACCAGTTCATGCCATTCCCAATATGTAAAGTGCTTCTCAGACTAGCATATAGCCATACGGTCTGTTCTTGAAAGGACTAATACTAGCTGTATTGCTTGCAGTTCACATTACAAACCTCACTATAAATGCACTGTCTTTATCTGGTGCCCTTACACATTTGAGAAAAGTCATCAGGACAGAATAACTATGCCATGTTAGCAGATGTCTACCGAAAAAAGCATAAGGTATGTTGGATTGCAGCATGCCTTATTCATTATCTCCACATGAAATACAGTGTGTAGAAGCAGCTTATACCCCTTTCCCACCTGAAAACAGGAGTAATAGCGGTTGGTCACCAGTTATCTAAAATATATGGGCACCTTTATCTTAAAAGGACTGTTTGGTTTTAGAGTTATAGCAAGTTCTATACAGATCATTCTCTTGCAGTACATTGGCTGGATCTAGGTTTCGAACACAAATGCTCCAAAACCATAGAAGTTAGCAGCTCTTCTGCATACCAACCTTTTCATCCCTCCACGCCAAAACCACAGGATGCCTGAAAAAACAACTTACCGCTTGAATGACCTTCATTTAGATGTACATTGTTTTGAAGATGATGTTGGATACTGAATGTTTTATGATGGAATAAAAAAAAACAAAAAAAAAAATTTGCTCCTTGGTTAAAGGGGAAGTCGAATTAACACGATTTCTCTTGGTACAATTGCCAAAGATAATACACCTTTCATTCACAATTATGTATATTGTAGCCTTGACTGCAAAATTGTTAGTCAAAGAAAATAAATGTGTTATTAATGATCTTACACAGGGAATACGCAGTAGAATATCGATCTTTGCAGACGATACTAAGCTCTGTAAAGTAATCAACACAATAGAGGATAATATGTTATTACAATGGGATCTGGAGCAGTTGGAGGCCTGGGCAGGGACATGGCAGATGAGGTTTAACACTGATAAATGCAAGGTTATGCACATGGGGGAAGAGAAATACATTACATGATTACATGTTAAATGGAAAAAAAACACTGGGTTAAAAGTGACATGGAGAAGGACTTGGGAATCCTGGTGGACAGTAAACTTAATTGTAGCAGCCAGTGTCAGGCAGCAGCAGCCAAAGCAAATAGGATCATGGGCTGCTTTAAAAGGGGCATGGATGCACATGATGAGAACATTATTTCCCATTATACAAGTCACTGGTTAGACCACACATGGAATATTGTGTACAGTTTTGGGCACCAGTGCGCAGGAAAGACATTGTAGAGCTTGAACAGGTACAAAGGCGGGCAACAAAAAATAATAAAAGGATGGTGGACTACAGTACACAGAAAGATTTGCAAGATTAGGGTTATTTAGTTTAGAGAAAAGAAGGCTTCGAGGGGAATAATAAATATGTTTAAATACATCAAAGGTCAATATAGAGATCTCTCCCAAGATTTAACTATACCCACGGCTGTAGCTAGAACACGGGGGCATCCATTACGTCTGGAGGCCCGAAAGTTTCGACAGAAACATAAAAAAGGGATTCTTTACTGTAAGAGCAGTGAGACTATGGAATTCTCTGCCAGAGGGACTTGTCATGGTGAATTCAATAACCGAGTTCAAAAAGGGTTTGGATGCATTTCTGGAGCGTAATAATATAACAAGTTATAGTGACTAGGATTCAGGAGAGAGGTCATTGATCCAGGGATTTTTCTGATTGCCAGATTGGAGTCAGGAAGGAATTTTTCCCTAAAATGAGGACAATTGGCTTCTACTCATTGGGGTTTTTTGCCTTCCTCTGGATCAACACCTTAGCACAACAGGCTGAACTAGATGGACGACTTGTCTTTTTTTAGCCTTACAAACTATGAAACTATGAATAAATTGAGCGCTTTTTATTATTTTTATTTCTTTTTGTAACAAGTACATTGCATGTAAATATAGTATCTCAGCAACCACTCACATTTTTGGAAATGTTGTATTATATCTTTATGGGACAACACTTAAGATATGACACTTTGATACAATGTAAGGTAGTGTACTGTTTGTATAAGAGTTAATTTGGTGTGCCCTCAAAATAACTCAATACACGGTCATCAATGTTTCAATTGCTGGCAACAAAAGGGAGTACACCCCTAAGTGAAAATGGACAAATTGTCCCCAAATTGTCATTTTCCTCTCCCCGATGTCATGTGCTCATTAGTGTTACACAGTCTAAGGTGTTAATATGGGAGCAGATGTGTTAAATTTGGTGTTATCGCTCTCACACTCTCTCATACTGGTCACTGAAAGTTCAACATGGCACCTCATGACAAAGAACTAGGCTATGAGAAAATTGACAAACCCTGAAACTGAGATGCAGCACAGTGGCCAAGACCGTACAGTGGTTTAACAAGCCAGGTTCCACTCAGAACAGGCCTCGGCATGGTTAGCTAAAGGCGGCGAGTGCATGTGCTCAGCGTCTTATCGAGAGATTGTCTTTTAAAACAGACCTATTAGTGCTACTAACATTGCCGCAGAAGTTAAAGGCATTGGTGGTGGGGGGGAAATCAACCTGTCAGTGCTCAGACACTACACAGCACACTAAATCAAATTGGTCGTCGCAGAAACAAGCCTCTTCTAAAGATGATGCACAAGAACCACCACAAACAGTTTGCTGAAGACAAGCAGACTAAGGACATGGATTACTGGAACTATGTCCTGTGGTCTGACGAGACCAAGACAAGCCTATTTGGTTCAGATGGTGTCAAGCATGGGTGGCGGCAATCAGCTGAGGAGTACAAAGACAAGTGTATCTTGCCTACAGTCAAACATGGTGGTGGTAGTAGTGTCATGGTTTGGGTCTGCATGAGTGCTGCAGGCTCTCAAGAGCTACAGTTTATTACAGGAACCATAAATGCCAACATGCACTGCGACATACTGAGGCAGAGCATGATCCCCTCCCTTTCGGAAACTGATGAAGGCGTCCATCGCTGTCCTGGTTTGTACTAAAAGTTCAAAACACCCCCTTTTGACATTTTACAAATAAAATAAAGAAGTTACACATATTTGGTATCGTCTCGTCCGAAAAAGTCCAATTTATAAAAAAAAAAAAAAAAATAATATTTATCCCGTACGCTGAAAACCATAGAAGAAAAATTCCAAACACCAAAATTGCGGTTTTCTGGTCATTTCACATACCATAAAAATCGGAATAGAAAGTGAAAAAAAAAGTCGCATGCATTCCAAACTGCTAGCAAAAAAAGTACGCTGCTGTCCGCAAAAAAAACGCACCCTCATTGATGTACGTAGGTGTTAGTACAAAAAAGTTATTGGTCGCAGAAAATAGCAACGTAGTGCGAATTTCAAAATTAGAGAATGTTTGGAATTTTTTTTATGCTACTAAAACACTACATGTTTGGTATTACCGGATGCATATCAACCTGTAGAATACAGATTACACATTTTTACCAAAGAAAAAATAATAATCCCGCAAACATCGCTCAAGTACTTTTTTTTTCACATTTTGCCCCACTTAGAATTTTTTTGCCGTTCCCCAGTATATTCTATGGTAATATGTATAACACCATTACAAAGTACATCTTGTCTTGCAAAATAAAAGCCCTCTTTGTCTCTGTAGGTGGAAAATTAAAAGTTATGGCTTTCAGAAGGCAGAGAGGAAAATGTAGAGCCATATTATTTTGACTGTCCGTCAAGAAAGGGTTAAGCAAGCTGTACCCTGACTAGTTTACATTGTATCGTGTCAGATCTTCAATGTTGTCCTATGAAAAGCTATATTACAATATTTACAAAAATATGAGGGGGTGTACTCACTTTTGCGAGATCCTGTGTACGCATAAAATTTTCTTCGGTATTACCGAAACAATGGTCAAAATCATACAAGAGTCTCCTATTCTCTGTGAGAGGAGTAGCCGATTCTCAATAGGAAAGGGCTCAGAGCTAGCCAGGATTCAAGAGCAGTAAAAGAATACAATGAGAGAACTAATTTACCTATTTCTTTTTATTTCAGAAATACAACAACCTCCCATCAGGAACCTGAACATCTCTTCATACAGAATGTGGTCTGTCAGTGAAATTTCGCATCAATTCCATAACATGTTATTTAGTTCGGGTTGTCATGAGTGGTATTTAGTACAGTAGTCGTCTGACTTACCATGGCCTAAAGTTGCGATGGATTAAACTTAAGATGGCCTCTCATCGGCCATTGGTGGTTGAATACAGCTGCAACATACCATGGCTATAAGTAGCAGATGCTACAAGAGACATTGAATAAGGCCATAGTGCACAGCCCCAGGTGGAAAAGCCAACTGACGGGCTGTATTCCTAAGTGCAGACTCCCACTGGCATATTTGATTCTGCTGGTATGAAATATTCATTCAGGACTATTTGGTTCTTGATTTATGGGTTACAAAGTCTGCATCAGTAGAGGAAACCAAGCTTAAAGATTTTCTTTACCCCCACCTTTATCCACCCTTGGTTGAACTTGGGACAAATCTTAATTTAACTGCACTCTGTAAATATACCTTAAAGGGGATTTGCCAAGAGACAATTTTCGTACCTCTGGTCAGCATGAGAGCAGGATGTAAACAAATCACGCTGAGTCATGAAGCTGCAGGGGAGAGAGGGTGGGGGCGAGTGAGGAATCCAAGGGAGCGTCTCAAAACTTAAGTGAAATAATAAACAGTACAAGAGTGGATTCTCAATACAGCAAGACACAGCCTCAGACTGCACGGTCAGGAGGAGCCTTATCTGCCAAGAAGCTTATGTAAACATACCACGGAGCTGAAAGAGAGAAAGACGCACACAGCCAGAGCACAAAGCTGCATAAGGGATCGTGTGCCATGTTCACTGAAATAATCAAACTATAACTTGTGGATTCTGTATACAAAAGACAACACCTATTCTACACAGCAGTTTAAAAGCTTTTCATGTTCCCTGTCATCAGTAAAGCAGGTATTAATCACCTACAATTGTTTATTCGTATACAAAAAAAAAACATTTGACCGATCCCTTAAAACTTCTGCACTCATTCATCAATAAAAAAGCTCTCTCTGCGCAAGCCCGGCAGCAGACAGCAGCTTTGTCGGGTCGTATCTAATAAAAGTTTGAAGAAACCCAAAAGGACATTAAGGAAGGCTGTAGTCTCTCAGACTGCAATTTTTGTAATCACATATATTAAAAAGTGATTAAAAACCATTTTGGGGATCCCATGTCAACATTACTGTGGAAAAACCCCCTTTAAGGAAAAAGGTCACTAGGCTTGTTAATGGCATAAAAAAACAACGATTTTCGGGGGCTTTGGTTTCTAAAACGCTGAAAATACGATTTTTCGCAGCCAATAGACTAAAAAAAAAAATTGCCGTTAGCTCAAGGTTTTTTTTCTTCGCTTGTGTTTGGCGCTGCTGTATTATAAACTCTGTATAGTACCTGGCATTTTTGAGTTTCGCCCCTTACAATCTTTGTATGGGCCACAGCAAAAAAAACAAGAACGCCCAGGGTTTTTTGACAAAAGTGACAAAAAAGTCATTTTGGGAAAGTTTTGTCAAAAATGCCGTGTGACATGCTAAGGTGTTTTTTTCTGGTGTTTATTGCCTACTCTTTAATTATAAAAACCCAACCCCGTGCCCCAAGGAGTTTGGGTGGGGTGGGGGAAATAATGTTACACCTATCATTTTTTCTCCTCACATGTGCAGTCAGGTTGTTCCTACCATTAGCAGATTGTGGGGTTAGGAACTTTTGATATGTAGTCATGCTCATTGGGGGAAAAAAAGTTGCTGAGAAAAAGGGGCTTTCTTCATTGATCTACTTTTCCTGGCCTAAAAGGTGTTAAGAGGAAAGGAGGTGGGTGGGGTGGAGAGGTGGAATGACACTTACCAGTGTAAATCCCCTTAGTCCATGCTAATTTTTTCGGGCTTTCATATGTGAGAAAAATTTTTATCAGTTTTAATTTTTGTCAAGCTGTGGCGCTACTTGCTTGAAAGTGCACAACCCCCTATGGAAGGGCCAGGTTGAGGGGGATGTGGAAAAAAAATAGCCCTTTTTTCTTAGCATTCCTTTTTCAAATAACTCCCGCCAAAAGCATTCAGCCATCTGGTGGGATCCTGTAAATGGGCCTCTTTGAAGAGCACCTTTCTCATAACCAGCCGAGATTTACAGCCCCATTAAAAGGTATAGTTCAAGTCATATGTTTATCAGGGCTGTGGAGTTGGTAAGCCAAAGTCCCGACTGCGACTCCTCAATTTCCCCTAACCCCCGACATACTATGATAACTTAATTTAAAGCTTTTTACATCCTTATGGATCAATAATAAGTTATTAGGTGAAAAAAAAATTTAAAATTTATTGGATACAATTTTAAAACACAAAAAATTTTAAATTAAAATTTGCAAATAGCAAAACGCTGCAGTAAGGGGGGAAAAAAAAAAAACATTTTCAAAAAACCCCCTGAATAACTTTGTGGAGTCTATGAATTTTTTCTGAGAAAAAATATTGCCCCCATAGACCCTTTTCATAGATGCCCCAAAATCTGATTAAATTTTTTAAAAGGCTAGAGAACAGCCTCTCTACATAATTTGGGGTTTGGTGTAAAGCGGTACCCAAACATGGGCAACATCTCAACAATTGGGGTAAAAGGGAATTGCCTCTGCACAGCGTTTTGTGATCGGTTAAAACTCTTCTCTTTGGGCAAGTGAAAAATTTTGCGAAATTTACACAGTCGTCTTTTTTGCTGTGGGAGTGGAATTTTTTTCCCCTGGGGCAACGCTTTGCCTGCTCCAGTTCCAAATTTTTTCAAATTTAAAACCCATCTATGAGGCTGAAGTAGGGCAGCAGCACGGCAAGCCCCAATTTTTTCTTCTTGGGCAGCCTGTAGCCCACTCATCCTAATTGCTCCTCAGTCGAGCTTCTTTTCCTTTGTAATCTTTTTTGAATCCGCAATTACGATGATTGGGTCCCATTTAAAACACTGAAAAAGAATTTTATTATCAAATAAATGTTATCTTCCCTTTTTTGAAGCGCAATCCCATTCGATTAAGCCTCCTTTTGGGTAGGCAAAAAAAAAAAGCAAATTCTTCCATCCTTTATAAAGTTCCCAGGAGTTAAATCCTCGTTGTAACTTTTTAGTCACTGTGAAGGGGTTTTTTTGAGCAGTTTTTTTTAATTCACCACCGGTCCAAATTTATTCACTTAATGTCATGAGGGTTGGGGCCATGTCCACAAGAAAGGGGTTTTAGCTCAATAACGTTCAATCACAAAAAAGTACTGCCCCACGGTGGGTTGATCTACAATTTCCCCTTTCCCAGCACGTCTCTTCAAGATAGATCAATTTTAGGGGTTCGGGGGCAAAAGCCAATTGCCCCTCACCTTTCCAATCAGAGTTCCCCTGCCCCTCTTCAGACTGTCTCTTATCGCCCAGCTGCAGTGTGTGCACGCAAGCACATGTGATAAACATGACGATTTTGAAGCAGCTTCAGAAGTTAATTTTAGGTAACATGTTGCGTTGTTCTGTGGAATTCGTTTGTTCCTCAGTTAAAGTCAGGAAATGTGGCCTTCCCAAATTTACAAAATACGAATCCAAAAATTTCTTTAATGTTTTTCCCTTCCTTATTTCATTTTATCAGTTTAAGTGTAGTTCATTTTGAAGCATTTTCGTTACAATGAAAAAACTGTTTTTTTTTGAGTTCAAAAACTTGCAGAACATTTTCCACTAAGGCCTGGAGAAACTGATGGGGTTTTGAGCTTTAGTGTCCTTTACTGCCAGTGTCTTGGTAACAAATTTTTTGTTGTCACAAACAAAATCGAACATTTATAGCAAAAATTTCTCTGACGTGTGCAGGGGTCATTTTAAAAATATATAAAGCGTCTCTTGAGATCTTTTTAAGATCTTCTTTTTGGTTAAAGGGTTTTTTTTCAATCAAATTTTTAAACTTTCTCTTTCCAGAAAACCCAAGTTTTTTGGGGCCCTTTCTCCTTAAAAGGGGGTAAAAAGGTTTGAGCAATTTGTAAATGGTTCAAATCCCTTTACAACAAGCGATGAGCCGTCTTTTAAACATCTGCTGTATTGTTACAGTAATTTTGTTTTTCCCTTTCAAAAAAATTGTTACGAGTTTGAGACATTTTTGTCCCCTTAGCCTGGCGGGAAGTCGGGCACTGGTTTTTTGGTGTACTCTGATCCCTTTCTCAAGATTTGAAAACTTTGGGTGGAAGCGGTATAAAGTTTTTTTAGATTTGAAAAACTTGTATGAGCGTTTTTATGCTTCCTGAATGGCACTGATTTTGACATTACACATTTGTTTTCATTGGGTCCTTATCTTACCACAAAATTTTTTTTTCTTTCCTTTCAGGTGAAATGCTCAAAAGAAGCGAATTTATTGGAAGCTTCTTAGAATTTTATAATATAAAATTTTTCCTCAAAAAATTTTGTCCTATGAAAAAAAAAAAAAAAAAAGGTTATGTAATCTTGAAAGAATAGCGAGTATAACTTGGGTTTGAAATAAAAAAACTTTGCTAAAATCAATAGTACAGATAGTCATGACAAAAAAAGTTTGTAATATGGGGTTTTTTTTTAATACCTTTGTGAACTTTCGTATTGGCTTTTCCTGGATAAGGGCCCGATGTATGAAAACGGCTTGGTCTAAAAAATTTCTTTTGTTGCCCCCTAACAAAAAACCCCCAAGTCTGCTTTAATTTTTCTCCAACACTAAAAAAAGGGGAGCTTGATTGGTTGCTATGGGGCCCAAAAAACTTTAAACCTAGCAGTTTTCTCATAGATATTGTTAATGGGGCACGCACACCCTTTAAGAAAAGGGGGGAAGATGGCGGGTGCAAAGGTAGAACCGGATTATCAAATCCACATATAGTCAAAAATTGTTCACCCCAAAACCGGTAAATGATAACTAAAGATTTATTGTTTTACAGGGGAGATTATAAATCACCCAAAATTTCAAAACATTGTGAACAACTGTTTTTCAATCATGTCGTAACAAAAATTGTTTTGAGAAGCAAAAAAAGATTTCATAATAAACGCTTTCGGCTAGTACCTTTTTTGAAGACTCGGAATAGGAAAAAAAAATAAGGGATAGAAAACATATTGCAAAAAAAAAACCAATAAAGGAAAAAAGGAAAACAAAATCGTACAAAAAAAAAGGGGGGGGAGAAAAAGGGAAAAATGATGGGGGCGACTAAATTAGAAAAAGAATAAACAGAGGAAAAGGCAACCAAAAAGGGGGAAATAAACAGGATAGTGTAAAAAATAGCAGAACATAGTCCATGACCAAAATTTTAAAAATGATGCATAGCATAGGAGAAAAAAACTAGGACTTACCACAAGGGGTCACTAAGGAGGAAGAATATATGGAGAGTTAGATGTATTTTAAGTAGATGGGCTGAGAAATAAATATATAAGGGTCAATAAACGAGGAGCTGCCATGGAGGAATGCTAGAAGGTTTACAAGACTAGAAAAGATAATTACCATAAATATGGAAAGCGTCCACAAAGGTATCAGCGCAAAGGCTGTGAAGTAGGCCTGGATGGGCTGTAATTTAAAATGTATAAGGGGTAAGTACGAGCACTAAGGGAGGTAAGTAATGGGTGGTACAAAGTAAGAGGACCTACCGAAGTATGGAGGAATGGCGGCGGGACGTCCGGAGCCCATAGAGAGGCATCAGCAAATGCCGTATTTTCTCGAGCGTCCGGATATACCCGGCGCGCCACGCGCGAAACATCCGCACATGCGCACTACGCCAAAGGAGTACTAAGAGGTAAAGGGCATATTTGTACTGGCCAGTGCGCGTGCGCCAGGAGCGGGCGCAGGCGCAGAAAGAGTTAGAAGGGAACTTAGAAGCAAAAATGAGTACAGGACATATACAATGGCAATAAGAAGATGAGAAAGTGTGAAATAATGATACCGAGGATAGAAAAGAGATGATGAGGAGGTATAAAGAAATAGAGGCAATGGAGGAAAAGGGAGAGAGATAATAGTAAAGAAAAAGTAAAGAATGAATAGGTAACTGCATTTAGAAAATATGGGAAATATAGAAAATATCGAGAATATATGAAAAATAAAAATGAGAATATAAGAGGGACATACAGAGAGGACAAGGTGGCAAAAAGGACTAAGATGACAAAGATGACAAACGAGGTTACCGTGATATAAAGGGAGAAAGGTAGATACATAGTCCAAATTTTTTCCCATATCATTTGATCTAAAAATGAAGAAATAAAGTAATAAAATAATGTGTAGTCATAAACTGACATCATAATTAAATAAGTCACATTTGCCATTGGGTAAAAACTCATAAAATACATGAGACATGAAAAGAGATAGACACGTTTATATCAATAGCGCATATCGTATTCCCGATTAAGGCCGAAGGCTCAAGTGTCCCTAATGTGAATAATCCGTATCGTTCCCTTCTGAGTAGAGTGGCCTATCCTATTGCCACCTCTACGGGGTCCCGGGAAAACTTGCTCAATCACTTGGAAGCGTAATTGTGATGGGTTGATGGTTATGAAGCGTGAAGTGTGCCGGAATGGGAAGAAGATTTTCTTTGCTTTCGTATAGTTGATTTGTGTTTTGACACTCTGTCTTTAATGGCTTGAGAGGTTTGACCCACATATGCTTTACCGCAAGGGCATTTTAACAAATATACCACAAAATTAGAGCGGCAGGTGAAATAACCTTTGATGGGAAAGCTTTGTCCTGTTAGGGGATGTGTGAAAAATTAACCTTTGGTCACAGATGAACATTGTGCACAATTAAGACAGGGGAACGTGCCTCGCTTCGTTGTGGTAAAAGTGAGCTGTCTGGTGATAGGGCGCATGGGACCAAAATCTGCCTTCACTAATCGGTCTTTTTAATTTCTGTCTTTTTTGTAGCATTGGAGAGGGGATTCTGAAAGGCCATTATTTGTGGATATGATATCTTTTAGATCGGCCAATGTTTACGCACAATTTGGTAGATTTTGGGATGAATGGATGATATTTAAGTTACCAAAAGGTATGCGTTCAGTCGTGTGTTTAGAGGGTCTGGGTGTTCCATCATTGGGACCTGTTGTAGTAGATGTATTGAGTAATCGTGTGGGGTATCCCGTTGTTGAAAACGTGTCTTCATCACATTAAATTTATCCTGTCTCAAAGAGGGATCTTGGACAATACGGTTAACCCGTGTTAAAAATTTAGACGGGGTAGAGATAATTTAGTATTACGGGAATGGTTACTTTTGTAATGTAGTAAACTGTTTTCGATCTGTAGGTTTAGTGTAAAGATCCGATGTGAGTGCCCCGTGGTATTGACATAATGGTATATCTAGAAAATCAATTCTACTGGTACTGTGATGAATAGTTTAAACTGTAAATCAGGAAAAAACAGAGTTGAGAAAATGAGTGGAAAAGAAGGAGAGAAGAAAAATGTGCCTGTCCAAATACAAAAATGTCGTCAATATAGTAGCCAAAGAATAGAGTGTTCTGTAAATAAAGGATGGTTTATAGATGTGATCTTGCTCGACATTGCCATGTATATATTGGGGATGGGGTGCTTTTTATTACTGCCCATGGGGGTACCTTTTTGTTGTAGGTAAAATTGGCTCCCAAAGAAAAAAAGTTTTTATTTGAATTAGGTTGAAGTAGTCTGTGCAAAATTTTTGTTAGACTCAAAAATTATGTATTTCAAGAAATCTGACACTGAGTCTACCCAAAATTATGATCTATTGAGGTTGTAGAGACTAGTCAATCCCATGTTACTAGTATGTGGGGATTGGGGACTGGAGAAGTAGTTCTGATTTTATTTAAGGAAGTTCCCTGTGTCAAGGAGAAAGGAAGGTGTGGATCTGGACTAGAGGTGTCAAGATTTTTTCAAGAAGAACAGCAAGCGGGGAAAGAATAGATTTGTAGAAGCTACAATGGGTCGACCAGGAGGTTGTGTGGGATGTTTGTGTATCTTCGGGAGGATGTAAAAGACTGGAGTGATGGGATAATGATTAACAAGAAACTCAGCAGTTTTGGAATCAATCACTTCCAAAGTCTTATAATGTTCGGCCAGATTCATGACCTGAGTTTTAATAGAAGAGGTCGGGTCTCTATCAATTGGCTTATATGTCAAATGGTCGGTTTAAATTTTCTTTGTATTTCTCTGAGGTACATGTCCCTATCCATAATGACTATGGCCCACCCTTGTCAGCTGGGTTAATTATATATCTTTAGCCTGCTGGAGATCGTAAGGGCATGTTGTTCATCTACGGTTAAATTGGATCGTTTTAAATTGTCCGGTTGGATTTGTGATAGGGGCAGAGGTCAAAGTCTTGTTGAACTAGGGAGATAAACGTTTCTATCGGAGTGTGTCTAGTCGGTGGAGTGTAATTGGACTTAGTGCGTATATTTAAGTTAGATAACGAAAATATAGGTGTCGATTCCTGTGGTCTAGTTTCTCTCTCTGGTAACAGACTGAAGTGGGTTTTAAGTCTAATTAGACGAAAAAATCTGTGCAGATCTTCGTCTATAGGTGAAAGAGTCAAAAGGAGCAGTAGGGCAGTAGGACAATCCTTTACCAAGAAGGGAGATTTCTGCAGGTGTGAGGTTCTAGAGGAAAAGTTTTATACTAAAAGTGACTCACCTGAGAGCGTGTCAGGACTCGAGGTGCTATTCTCCTCTTTCCCTGTGTACACGTTTCTTTGGTATGTCGTTTTTGTCGTGACCCTTCCTCTCCTAAAAAAAAGACTGTCCAGTGTGACTAGTGGATAAAAACACTGTCAGAACTTGAAGTAATGTGGTACCTGGAAAAACGATTGTGGGAGAAAATTGATAGCCACTAGGTTGCTGTTGCCACTTATATACTGTATAGTTTAAGTAGTCCTCGGTATCACGAATGAATTTATTTCTTTTTTTGGATTCGTTATTCGTTCTGAAGTCTGTGATAGTTTTATCAATCTTGTCCTTCAAGGATGTCCACTCTTCAGTTGAGATAGAAGCACTTAATTGCTGTTCAATAGTGTATGAGTTTTCATACATCAGACCCTGGGTGTATTACATCATACTGCTTCACAGTCTACAAAGTGAAACTACTAGCAGTGCTTTGGAAAACGTTTCTTAAATCCCGTACTTTCTCATGTGTGTTTCTGTTTTTTAAATTATGGATGTTAGAAAACAGTTTCCCCCTTAAATTCTATTTTACATTTTAAGCCCCTCAGAGCATATCTTCCAAACAAAGGGTCAGAGGAGAAAACAAGAAAAAAAACATGAAAAAATACAGAGAGAAAAAAATACAGGACAATTTTATTTATGCACAGTTTATTGAAGTTTAGTATTTCTAAGAAGTACTTGCCCTTTAAAGGTGTTTTCTCACACGATGTTTTTCTGGCTGACAAGCAGTCACTGTCCCCCCCCAGGCTGTGGGTGGGTCTCCCCATGATTTTGCATATATTTTCAACCCTTTTTCCGAAGCAGGAAATTGTGTTCTCCAAAAACAATTAAATAAAGTCAAAACTTTCCAGTTTCCCCCAAGTCACAAACCCTTTTATACTTTGCTTACTGCAGAAATGGTGCTAAACCTTGTAAGTTCCTCAGAACTCATTTCCCATCATTCCCTGGGGTGGGTTACTCCCTCAGCTAATCAGAAAAAAGGCTTTTGGTATGCAGGTTACCCCTAGAAACCCGTGTGCAGTAGAGACTCTGAATGTCATAGTTTTATGACTGAAAAAAATCTATACCAAATATTTACCAAAATGTTGTCTATAACGTCCCTTTATGTAGTAAGCAAACTTTTTTAATCCGTTTTTCCTAGAGATCTGTGTGAGTTTCACCATTTCCCTTTCCCCCGTGCTTTTTCCTTGACTGTAGCAAAGTTTACAATGGCAGTACATAAAGTGCAGCACACATTCATTTCTTTTGGCCCAGATGTTTTTTAAAAAGGATAGAGCAACCCCCTTTACAGGACATTTCATTATTTTCCCCAAATTTTTTTGAAAATATATTCGCCATATGCAATGAACTAATGGACCCAAATTTATTAAATATTTTCGGTTCCCGGGCTTTTTTATTCCGATCCAACCAAAAAGGGGAAAAGCTCGAACCCCCAGCCCTGGTTTACTATCCCCTTTTACAAATTTCTTTTTTCCCTTCCAGGGAATTTTTGGGTCCTATTTTTTAAGAATGTGAAATGTCAGAATTACTAGGAAAACAATTTTTAGCATTTTTTTTCTTCCAAATTTTTACGTTGGTCGAGTTTAAATACTGCTTAGTATTTGGTAGCACTGCTTTTACATTGTCCAACATGGGCCATATGCAATTCCTTCCTTACATCACCATCTATTCTGTGATGTGCACCAGTTCCTGTTGCACCAACCATCCACCACATGATGCTGCCATCCCCATGAAACCCCCTTTTTTCCCCTTCATAAAAAACAATTGTCATTATAGCCAAACTAACTTGGTTTCATCAGACCACAGGACATGTCGGCACGATGGTGCAACTGCACCGAAGGACAAACTGAACTGGGTTTATCTGGTAGCTTTACAGCAGTGGCTTCTTCCTGGTCAAGTGGCTTTTCAGTTCATGTCTTGCATTGATATAGATATATTTGTATAGTTTTCTCCAGCTTCTACACAAGGTCATGTGTTGCTGTTTTTGGACCAATTCGTATTTTTCTCAAAATAGGAGAAATGGTTTCCTTCCTGAACTGTAGAATGGCTGTGTAGTTCTGTGAAGTTTAAGGTTACATACTATCATTTGAACATGGTACCTCGAAGCATTTGCTCCTAAGGACGTACAATTATGTGTCTGATATTTTGATGGATTTCTTTCAATATTTTCCCATGATGGCACGTAAAGAGGAACAAAAAGGCCTTAAAAGTAAGCCTTAAAATACTGCCATGAGTACACAGGCTAAGGGACATCATTTGAGTACAATGGCTATCTGAAGCAGCTAAAGCCATGACACCAGTTTAAAGTTATTTATAGGCATAGTTGCATTGGTGTACTTCAACTTCTGAGATAATGAGAATATGATGAAAGAATACAATTTTTTTTTTTTACTACAAGATTACTACTTTTTGTCTTAGTTTCAGGAATTTAAAATGGTATCCCAACCACAAAAACAATTCGGGTTAAAATGGAGAAAAAAAAATGGCAGTGCAACTTTGTTTTGGAACCCTGTTTAGATGCAATTGAATACCCCAATAATTGACCTAAGAGGGGGCATGTGTACTAGGATTACAGGGTTGTCTCACTATCGACATTGATGATACATTGCACAGCTATACATGGAACTCCCAATTATTTTAAAACGGAAGAGTCCTAACCCCCCCATTGTTCAAAACATATACGTTTCAGGGCTCATTCTCAAAACAGAGAATGAGCCCTGAAACTTCTCCATTTTGAATGGAGAGGTTTTCAGGTCTCTCCTATTGAAATCAATAGGAGTTCCAAGTACAGCCCAGAAAGCTGCCATCAATGTCCACAGTGAGACAAAAAGCTTTAAATGCAATGAATTAGGAAAAAGTGCTAACTGATGTTGCAAACAAAGGCCACACATTAACTTTTCTTTACTACTTAAAACATATGCTTTTTCGCAACTGATCGATTATCCTTTTCTCAGCAAGGATTTTAGTCCCTGTATTTTGTGAAGAAATCAGTTTTCCCAAATCAGCACATCTTCATGGTATCTAGCTTCAGGAGGCAACCCTAGTTCTAGCAGAGCCATCTAGGAAGAACTCCGATTATGCCTCCATGACCTAGGTGATGACCATAGATCTCCAGCATCCTAAAATTCATGCATGGACTGGTAATTTCCAGCAAATTGAACAATGCTGTCTGTACTTCATATCTCCCATGTAAACTTACAGGAGGTCAGGAACCATGTATAAAAATATATATATATTATATATATACACACATACACACACACACTTTTTTATTTTTTTTAAAATTTTTTTAGACACTCTTAATGTAGTTCCTGACCACCTATAAGTTTGTATGGGCGATGTGAGGTACAGTCACATGATTAATTATCTGAGTTCACTTCTTATTTCTGTGCTTAAAACATTCTAAGCAGACCCCCAATCTAAAGAAACTGCATAGCTTTAGTGGTTTTGGAACTGGACCAATAATAATCAGGATACCATATAATTTATTCTTCTTATTTATTAATACATATAATTATATAAATTGCATACACTTTTATGCTTCGTCTTCAAAACCGTACCATGTATACAAAAATAAGAGCACAGAACACTTAGCTGATTTCAGCAAGTCCTTTCAAGGTAAGTGTGCAGGTCAGCACGCCAGCAAGCCAAACAAGCTTGAGAAAGGGGGCGTGTCCCCCGAAACGTCGCGTGATCTGGCTACATGCAGCTACTGATGTAGGACGACTTGGGGTCTGCTCCTTACCTCGTTGGGCGTGCTGGCGTGCTGACCTGCACACGTACCTGGAAAGGCCGTGCTGAAATCAGCTAAGTGTTCTGTGCCCTTATGGTTGTATACATGGTACGGTTTTGAAGACGAAGCATAAAAGTTTGCATTATATATTTATATGTATTAATAAAGAAGACATAAAGTATATATCTTTATTACTTGGCCAGCATCCAAACACGATATGAGGTACAGCCAGCATTGATAGAGATATATATTCTCATGCAGAGGTTTCACTTCTCAAAAAATCTACGCGTTAAAACATTTAACAGATCTAAAATCTGAAAAACTGCAAGGTTTATTGGGATTCATTAGCAACATGGTTTTACAATAGAAAGTCAAGGAACCCATGAGTAATGTTCAACAAATCTGTGCTCTATTATATACATTATGGAGGTGACAACATTTTTGTCAGTACATCGTTACAAATACGTATCAAGTTATCTGCCAAATACTTTATTTAAATAAAGAAAAAATATCATTCAAGGCACAAAATAGTCAGCTGTAACCTTAGTAATTATGAAATCACCAAGAATTCATTCCATATAGTGAAGTACAAAAACTTTAATGAAGAAGGTAACAACGAGTACAATTAATTTTTTTTTTTACATGTTCTGGACAACACAAAAAAGTTACTTGTGATTCTCTGATAAATATGAGGCAACACAACTTTCATGGATTCATTGTGAAGTCAACTGTCAACCCACATTAAAGGTAAGGGTGAGGACCTTATGAAAAAGTGTTCCAACAAAGATTTCAGTGAGTAACCACATATTAGAATGGCTAAAAAGGTGAAGAAATATTTCACCTCTAAAAAAAAAAAAAAAAAAAAAAAGTTTTAGGAATATCTTGATTTCCAGTGGGGGCTACAACATAATACCACCCAAGAAGTTTGTAAGAATGAAGGAATGATGGGATTGTAAGACAAAACGTGAAAGTGAGGCAATTACAAAGACAGCATCACAAAGCCAAACATTAAAACGGAATAGAATGGAGAGTCATCTGGCTGCACATTTCAATGGAAAAGCGGAGATGTACTAAAATGTAACACACATGTAGAATTTAATTAATGCCAGACCGACTCCTCCATACAAAGTACTGCCATGGTCCGCATGCCAAGTACATGATTTCTCAAAGGATAAGGTAAATCAATCCCAAAATATTTGCATTTCAGCAGCCCACAAAATGTTCTGGACAAACACCTGGAAAAATCTATTTACAAATAAAAGATTACTTGATTTTTTAAAATGTATAAAAAAATGCAGTTTTGGCACCACCTGTAAGGCAATGCACCAGAGAACTATTACATAATAAAAATGCACAGTGAAGGCTCAGGCCAACAGGATGATTCTGTGTTACATGCCCCAGGATTGTGCAACTGTAAGGTGTCCAGATTTCATTCTGCTTCATTACATATATGTATATCTTACAGGCTTGCAAGGAAGCATTGCAGAACACAGAATAAGGCAGCATGCATGCTTAAAAGGGGAAAAAAAAAATATACATTATTTCTTTAAATAACCTAAACAGGCGAGAAAAAAAAATGTCCCCTAACTGCATTTCATAAAACAAGAGGATTTTTTTTTCGTTTTTAACAATTCAAATTATTAAAATATTCTGTTCAATGTCTGTACAAATAACATTCCTACAATTACAGTATACATACAATCAAGATACCTTCTCCATTGTGTGGCCTAGTAAATAGCAGTTACTTTTGAAAATTTACAAGACATGAACATAAATAAAGCTAATAAAACTGGCAAAGTACAGTACTGGTCCGCCGTTCATTGAGAGTCTTAAATCACTCCAAAAGCCATCAAGCTATAACAGGGTGAAGTCAAATGCAATCTACAGGAGAGAGTAGATAGATATAATCATTGTTAGACTTATGAAATACTGGTATTTATTACACAGTTAACACTTTCGATACCAAAAGTTTGTTAAAGTGGGCACAGTATTGTTTGGAAGGTTACAAATGTAGCAGGTGCACAATTTAAGTAAAAAAAAAAAAAAAAAAAAAAAAAAAGTCATATGACCCACGTGTGGTTTGAAGGTGAAAAAGCAAAAATAAGACAGTGTGCGTGTGTGACAATAACCAAGTGTGCTATAATAAACTTTCACAGTGGCCTCATTTTTAGTTACTTTAGCATAGTCTACAGTAATAGATCATACTGAATCATCAACTTAGAGGGGTTGTCTCGCTACAAAGATTGCTTTTTATGTTAAAGATCTTGCAAAAATAAGTCACTTTGCAATATATGTCCATTAACAGTATCCTACCTATTCCTAGATATCCCCTCTTGTATGGGCTGCATCAGCTTCTCAGGTCGCTATAGTTACAGACCTGGCTTCTACTGCAGCCTAGTAGAAGCCAGTAAACACGCCGCTGAATTCAAAATGAAACCAAGACAACAGGACTGAGGTAAGATGAATCAATGTAGTGAGACAACCCCTTTAGGGGTTCAGATAAAACTGACTGGTAAGCTGCAACCAGATCATGTTTTCAAGGATCACGTGGGTGAATGAGCTGCAGTGAAAGCCATATTAAAAAGGCTCTTACTATTGGAATCGGCGGCCTCTGCAGACAGCTCAAAGTATTCTGCCTTCTTTACACTGTAAAACCACATCTCAATAATGGAGTGAATGGTTTGCTCTAAAACACTGGATCATCTTACCATATCATGACAGGTTTTAGAAAAGGCCACAGTCTTTAAGATTGTTTTTTATGATGACATCAGTCACTGCATCAAACACAAACTGCACGTTCTTGGTATCTGTCGCACATGTAAAGTGGGTGTAAATTTCCTTTGTATCCTTTCTTTTGTTAAGATCTTCAAACTGACACTGAATATACGCAGCAGCTTCTTCGTACGTATTTGATCCTGTAAAACAGAGTTGATAACGGATTATACAAATTTAAAAGGTTATTTAGTACTGTAAGTATGGCTATCACAAGGCATTATGGGAAAGGAACTGAGAAGCTCAAGCACCCTCTGTTGGATGTAACAAATCCTCAATTTGCTTTTGACTCAATGGGTCTTTGGAAAGCAAGAAGGGATATTTAGCCAAGCCAGCATCATCCATCTGTATACAGTCATTTCGGGGTTTTGCCCCTCGTCAGTACAGAGCAGAGCAATGCTGGCTTGGCTGAGTGGGAGGCAATGAGTAGCTCAGAAAGGGAAGATCTCTCCTTAGTGAATGCGCCTATATAGGCGTGTGGATATTCAAAATTGCTTTTTTGCACTCCACGAAGCATCTGCATATCACAAGGCATTATTGGAAAGGAGCCGAGAAGATCAAGCGCCTACTGTAGGGCTAAACTGACCCACAACATAACACGTTTGTCATATGGTTCAATTTTGGGGATTGTACAGCGGTGTTCAAAATCATGAACTCAGCACAAAATGTTTATGATCGTTTTTATTTCCATGCATTAGACACCGCACACTTTATTTTACATCAAACAGGATTAGAAATGTATGAGGGGCGTACATTAAAGATTTCACCTGACCCACTTCTATTTATTACAGGCCCCTGAAACTGCACATGTGTAATGATATAAGTCTCTATAGGTTATGTGCCAATTTGCAACTCAGAACTGATAACGGTCTTGATTTTACAGGTGCTGAAGTGGTGTGAGGTTTGATAATGGACCCAGTGGAATACAGAGCAGTCATCAAGTTCCTTTACTTGAAAGGCCGCACACCAAAGGAGACGTTCCATGAGATGAAAGAGGTTTATGGCGATTCCCCATCATATGATGTAGTCAAGAACTGGCATCGTCAATTTACATAAAGCTCTAATTCCAGGGTGACCCCACTCTGCTATTGATGAACACACCATCCAGCCATTTTGGAAAATCACCACATAACCATTCGCCACCTAGCAAAAAATATCAAGAATAGTGTGGGGTCCATGGAAAAAATCATCCAAGACCATCTTCACATACATAAGATATCAGATAGCTGGGTTCCCCGGCTGCTCACACCTTTCTAGAAGCAGGAACGAGTCAAATGCTCTCAGGTTCTATAGACAATGTGCCATGGACACCAGGAGGACTTTTTCAATAGATCACACAGGATAAAAGCTGGTTCCTTCACTATGATGCTGAGACTAAAGTCTAGTTGATGCAATGGAAGCATCATGACTCGCCGCCTCCAGAGAAGGCACGTGCCAAACCCTCGGTAGGCAAGGTCATGCTCACAGTATTTTGGGACCAGCAAGGAGTAGTATTGATGGATTTCCTAGCAAAAGGTACCATGATCACTGGGGCATGCTATGCTTCACTATTTAGGGCAGGCTGGCTCCTACACACTGTTGACCAGGTGACTCTGCTATCAGGATAGCTTCTAGTAGATTTCAATCCCCCTCTATGCTTGGCTGCTGTTGTCACCAGCTTTGGTATAGCAGACCACATACAGATCATGTAAATTATTTACGTCCCAGAGTTCAAAGGCCTCAGACCACTGAATGTTCTACATTGCCGAGGACTATCCTGCTACCTCCTGGTGGGATCAGTGGTCATGAGATTAGATAAAGAGGTGCTGCAGCAGCTTAGTCACCAGTTCAGCAGTGTGCTTCACTAGGCACGCTGGTTGTGTATACATGCCCTCTGACTACCGAAAGCTCCACTAAAGAAATACTCAATGTGGTAGAACAAGTCCCAGCTTTGACTCCCAATGCAGCATCATTGTCCCTCCTGTGCGTCCTCCCTGCATTGCCGGAGCCACACTTGCTGTGCTCGCTCTCGGCTTCTGTTTATGTCTGCCACATTAAGAATGGTCACTGAACCACTGATTGGCTGTAGTGGTCAATTCCAAGACTCTCTCACATATACAAGTACCTTGCTAAGGATTGTATAGGCTATAAAAGTTATGGAATTATCAGTTGGCTATCCTATACTTTGAGAGACTAACGTCAAAGTGAACATGATGTATATCTTTTATATAGATGTTCTGGATAATATGAAGTAAAAAAAATTGAAATTCGGCTTATTTGTTGGTTTGGAGTGACATATGCTGATGTACATGATCGTTGCAGCCAATCAGCAGTCCCAACAAGGACGTCCCTGTTTGGCAGGCGGGAGATGGCGCAGCGCTGGATCCGAGGGGAAGGGCGAGATGAGCAGAATTTTTAATTCAATATAGCACTAGTAACCGAATAAATAACCAGACCACCCCTTCCATGCCCGCACAATTGCAGCATAGAACCAGCTGTATTTCACAGCTGGACTCATGCTGCGACGCCCATAACCAGAGCTCACTCTGGCTGAGGGCAATTAACTCCTTATCTGCTGCAGTCACTCATGATCGTGGCAGCTAAGGGAAAGACAGAGGGAGCTCCCTCTGTCTGCATCAGCATTGCTGCGATGTGATCACGGCTGCTGATGCTCTTCCTAGCAACCCAGAAGCCTGATAAAGGCTTCTGGGTGACCTGTGACGTTACTACGCCTTGACAGCTAGCAGAGCAGTACTGATCACTAATACATTACAGGGACAAGTAAAAGAAAAATGTGAAAAATTAAAACACGAGAAAAACACGTACACTGCCTTTTCCCATGAAATCTGTTATGTTAGTTAACCTGCAGGATGAATGCCATAAATAATAATAAAAAAAAAACACCCACAGTCACAGAATTGGAATAAAAAGCGCTCACAAAGTTATGTAAACGCCAAGGAAAACCATTTCATCCTGCAAAAAAAAGCCCTTACTGTACACAGCTCTTTATACGGAAAAATAAAAGTTATCAATGACAAGTGAGAGGCTTAGATATATTGGCTCAACAGCACAGTATCACTCGTGACTAGGATTAGATACACTGGCTCAGTGTCACAGTATCGTACATGCTAGGCTATGTCTACACTGCATTGGACAAAAAACGACCTGAAAACGAATTACTAAAAACGTTCACGAAACTGAGTTTTCTGTCCACTGTCTGTCAAAAGCACCTGAAAAAACGTCTTTTTTGGCACATTTTTCGTTTTTTGAAGCGTCTTTACTCTGCTTTTTAATGTATGCACAAATTAAGCTATTGGATGTAACTCCGCCCTACGGGTGGAGTTAACATGTTAAGTAGTCACTTCCTTTAGATCACTGTAGCCCTTTTGAGCACATTGTCCTTTGTGTGCTGCTGCATGCTACTACTTTATTAAATTTTGCACCAGATTCTTGCACCAAAATCCACAAAAACCCACTGCATCTTTGCATACAGCAAGATAACTGTATTAGCGTCAATTTTTAAAGATTGATGATTTTAGCGCCGAAATCCGTAAAAAAAGTGCATTCTGGCACCGAAATGCCAAAAAAACCCCTTATTTTTAGCGCCAGAAGCGAGAACATATTTTGGCGCTAATAAAGTTAAGAAAAGGATTTTAGCACCAAAATCTGAAAAAAAAAAAAAAAAAAATGGATTCTGGCACCGAAATCTGTAAAAAACGTATTTTTAGCGAAAAATATATGAATTGCGCAAAAATAGTTAGCGACCAAAGCATGATCATTTTATTACAAAAGGTACAGACAAGGACACAGACACTTGTATGCAAATTTGATAAGGATTAACCTTTGTTACACCCACTATAGGTGGGACATGGGTCTCCTGGGAGGGTTTTCATTGAAAAAACGCCACGAAAACGCGCCAAAAGACGTCCGGCGCTTCCCATAGACTCCTGTAGTAAATTTTCTGCACTGCTCTGCCGTTTTTTAGAGCATGTTGCAAAATACGACCAGTAAAAAAAAAAAAAACGAGCAGAAAAAAGAAGCTCAGTGTAGACAGCAGGAGGGTTTTACATTAGAGTCTATGGGAGATGATTACAGTCGTTTTTCCAGTGTTTTTAGAAAACGAAAAACGCTGAAAAAAACTGATGTTTTTCTGTGCAGTGTAGACATAGCCATAGGCTTAGATACACTAGGTAAGCAGCACAGTATCAACAATATAAGCTTGCTTAGATACTCTGGATAAGTAATGCAGGCTAAAATACATTATGTTTGGATACACTGGCTTGTTAACAGTATCTAATTAACATGTAATGAAGAAATAAAATATTAGTAGTATCTGTATTATGATTGTAGTCGATTCAGCAGCACAATACTACATATCATAGGCTTAGATATAGTATATCAGATAGGTAGCACTGTGTGATTTACCACAGGGTTAGATACCTCGGTTCAGTAAAAACCACAACACGAGTGTGAGCTTCTGACTTCAGTGCATACAAGCCTGGAATCCAGGCACACACAAGCCTGGGGGCGGGGCCTACCCGGACTCTTTAAACTGCCCACAAAACGGCAGCTTCCCTCAGCTGTTTTCTAGATGGTTCCTCAGAATCTAATGAGTGAATAGTCATCATGCTTCCATAGGTCATTTATTTTAGGTTTAGTTCTATGTACTTCTTCCTTCCTGAAATATAACTTGGTATGCTTAGTGGTGATAGGTCCTCTTTAAATAAGGGCCACCTGATTCCAACCTGTTTCTTCACAGACTGACCTCACTAATTAAGCTTCACACTGCTAGTATTTAGAACACATCCTCTTTCAAATAATTATTTAAATACACAGACTCAAAAACATGCAGACCATGAATGCAGAGTCTTTGGTTTTCTAAGACTCTACTGCACCAACTGAAATAGTTTGAAATGTGTAATATAATTTATAACAAAACAGTGCTTAATCTGGTCATATTGGACTGCTATTATTTTGCACAACTGTACTACTGCAAAAGCAATGTATTTGCTTGTACCACATGTGGCTACTTTGTTTAGAAGTCTGCTTGCTGTGGGTAACCTATGGCGATACCTTTAGGGTATAGCCACACAGCAAGTGTAAAATGCCAGTCGGATTCTGTTTAAAAATCCGACCGGTATTTTATCGTCCTCTCAAAGGTTTTTTTGTTTTTTTTTTTGGGGGGGGGGGGGGTGGGGTTTGGTTCTGTCCGTGGTTTGCAGATTCACCATCCCCCTTCACCACTGAAATACAACTTTTCCAGAAAAAAAACGGGCAGAAGATTGTGCATGCTCCGAGTTTCTCAGAACACCGGCGGTGTAAATCTGTCCGGGTGAAAATCAGTTCAGTGTGTAGACTACTGAGCAAATTTTCTACCAACATCTATGTTAATGGTTGACAACCTGTTTTCAAATAAAAAAAAAACAGTCTGAAAACCATGCCGTGTGGCCGTACCCTTAGGGCGCGTTCTCACGGCACAGGACAAACACCGGTCGGTTTGCGGGCCGGTATTTGTCCTGTTTTGCGGCCGTCCCCCTTCACATTGGCTTGCACAGATTCCGTCCGGAAAGCCGACGGGATGAATGTGCTAGCACAACGTTTTGCGGCCGGATCGCGGGCGGAAAAAACGCCGGACGGTTTTCCATAGAGCACCATTGTGCTCATTTTCGGACGGTTTTTCAGGTGGTCTGAAAAACCGCAAACCGGGCGAAAACCCGTGCCATGGGGACATGCTCTTAGGGCTTGTCCCCACTGCAAGGGTTTGCAGCTTTTTTTTTAGATGGTTTTCAGTTTTGAAACCAGTCTGCAAACCGGCTGACAAACTTTTACATGGACCTCTACGGAAAACACACGCAGCAGTCCCTACTGCACAGGTTTTCCGCCCGGCGGTCCAAAAATCATTGATCATGTTCATTCTGTCAACCGGTGTTCAGACGGAATATGAACATGTCAATGGGAGGGCTTTTCTCTGATAATCACAGAGAAAAGCCATCCTCCTGCGACCGTGTGCACGGCCCAAAAGCAGTGCAAATACCGGTCGGGTAAACCTACCGGTATTTGTCCTGTGGCGTGGGGACGCGGCCTTAGAGGGTCACACATGCAGTATTGTATTACTTTAGCTCTGTTCTCTCTTGCTTTGAACAATGTTAGAATTAGGTTATGATGGACTCAATTACTTGGGCCTTCACCAACGTGAAAAACAAAGTGACAAAGGCCCCTGCAGTATTTTTCTTGCACAGTACTTAATATTAAAGGGGTTTCAAACTAAAGGGTGCTGTCAAACCGACCCCAAAAAAAGTCTGAAAAGGAGTGGTTTCAGCGCTTACCACTTTGAAAGTGGTAGATCAGAAGTCTCACTACCTGTACATTGTGCCATGGTCATGTGGTATAGGGAGCAATTCTAATAAAATCAGTAGGATCTCCAATAATAGGACCTTGGCTGATTTAGTATTCATCACCAATCTAGATAATCGGTGAGAAATGCTTTAGGCCCCTAGGAAACGTTGGTTATGAAAAATAAAAGTCAACAGGTTTACGCTAACAGACCTAGCTGCAGAGACAAGTGGCACAGACTTAAAAGCATCGCTGTTACATAAAAAGGCAGCATACAAAACGAACCAGACAAACACTCATTATCCAGTGCTTTACATACAGTAAAATTTGTAGATTCTTTATGAAGACCAACATTGAAAACAAATATACCTGCATATTCTGGGTAACAAATGGTTAGTGGACTCCTCTTGATTTTTTCTTCAATCAGATCTTTTTTGTTTAGAAAAAGGATAATGGACGTATCTGTAAACCACTTGTTATTGCAGATGCTGTCGAATAATTTCATACTTTCATGCATTCGGTTCTAAACATAGGAACAAGAAAATTAGAACGGCATATCTCCAACCAGGATGCGCACAGTACAATTTCCTGATATGGTATAAACTGCAGATCTCATAATAGTTATAAAACACACACACACCTCTTGGGGTTTTCCCTATTGAATAATACACACACAGATATATGTATCTATCTTGCAAGATAGGTAGTGTATCAAATACTTATTTTCTCACACTATATATAGAGAGAATAAGTATTTGATACACTGCCGATCTTGCCATTTTCCCCACCTACAAAGATTAACAAGGTCTGTAGAAAATCATTGTATGATTTTTAAATAATTTGCATTTTATTGCACGAAATAAATATTTGATCCTCTATCAACCAGCATGAATTCTGGCTCTCACAGACCTATTAGTCTTTAAGAAACTCTCCTACTCTGTATTAATTGTACTGGTTTAAACTCGTTACACAATCAATGACACTCCAACTTCTCCACCAGGGCCAAAACCAATGAGCTGTCTAAGGACACCAGGTACAAAATTGGAGATCTGCACCAGGCTGGGATGGGTTACAGGACAACATGCACGCAGCCTGGTGAGAAGCCACCAACGGTTGGTGCAATTATTAGAAAATGGAAGAAACAAGATGACTGGCAATCTTCCTCGGCCTGGGGCTCCATGCAAGATCTCACCTCGTGGGGTAAGGATGATTCTGAGAAAGTTCAAGGATCAGCCCAGAACTACATAGGAGGACCCGGTCAATGACCGGAACAGAGCTGGAACCACTGTCTCAAAGATTACAGTTAGTAACAGTACGCCATCATGGATCAAAATCCTGCAGGGCACTCAAAGTCCCCCTGCTCATGCCAGCACCTGTCCTCGCCTGTTTGAAGTTCAACAATGACCATCTGGATGGTCCAGAGGAGACATGAGAGAAAGTCATGTGGTCAGAGGAGAACAAAATAGAACTTTTTGGTATCAACTCCACTCGCCGTGCTTGGAGGAAGAAAGAGGATGAGTACAACCCTAAGAACACCATCCCAACCGTGAAGCATGGGGGTGGAAACATCATACTTTGGGGATGCTTTTCTGCAAAGAGGACAGGACGACTGCACCTTATTTAATGGAGGATGGATGGAGACACGTATCACTATATTTTGGCCAACAACCTTCTTCCCTCAGTAAGAATATTGAAGATAGGTTGTGGCTGTGACTTCTAGCAAGACAACTAAGGAGTGGCTCTGTGAGAAATATTACAAGGTTATGGAGTGACCAAGCCAGTCTCCAGACCTGAACCCAATCGAAAGTCTTTGGAGGGAGCTGAAATGTTATGTAGTAATGCAACAGATCCGAAACCTCAAAGAAATCTGAAATCCCTGCTGCAGTGTGTGCAAACTTGGTCAAGAACTACAGAAAATGTATGACCTCTAATTACAAAGGTTTCTGTACCAAATATTAAGATCTGTTTTTCTATTGTATAAAATACTTCTCATGCAATAAAATGCAATTTATTTAAAATTCATACAATGATTTTCTTGATTTTTATTTTCGATTCTGTCGCACAGTTGAAGTGTACCTATGATAAAAATTAGACCTCTCCATTCTTCAGAAGTGGCAAAAAATCACCAGTATATATGGGATACATTTGCAGATCTAGATTTCTTGTAACTTTACAATTTTAGATAATTTAGGTCTTATTTTAAAATGCTGTACATGATTTTAGAAGGTATATCTAATACTGCAGCGTATACAAAACTTATAACAACTTCTTCATTTATTAAATATCAAAAGTAACCAACTTTAAAACTGTAACAGTGAGTTACTTGTGTTTCAGCAGTAGATAATATGTGGCCGATAGTCCTGCTATGTCCATCAGTGTAATGTATATCCGTACCTCCTCGGCATAAGGGGGAGGGATTCTCCCGAAACGTTACGCGTGCGCGTCTGATGCCACGGATATACATTACACTGATGGACATATCAGGACTATTGGCCACATATTATCTACTGCTGAAACGCAAGTAACTCACTGTTACAGTTTTAAAGTTGGTTACTTTTGATATTTAGTAAATGAAGAAGTTGTTATAAGATTGTATATGCTGAGGTCTGGGGGAATCAAGGATATCCCATGTCAGTGGACTGTGGCGCGATTACAGATATTTACAAACTACCTACTCTATTGTCTTATATCTAATACTGCATTCTTCATGTATAGACCAGGTCTATAAAGTAGGATTTATGAATATGTATGATATCTTAATATACAGGATTTCAAATATTATACTAGATTATAAAAACAGACATAGTGGTATTGCCCACCACTAGGTTGTTTTTTTAAAGAAAGCATAGCTAATTGCACATACCACTAAATTTTAAACCACAGAATACACAGGGCTAGTAACTTGACAGGTCATGGAAATTGATTCCTGCATATTCCTATCTTACCTCAATCATGTTTGAGGTTTTACACATTAAATTCTATTAAGTGTAATTTTGAAAACAAAGATCTTAATTTAATAACACCCGCTATTGCAAATTAAAGGGAATCTGTCGCCAATTTTTTTTTTCACTTATTAAAACAAGATACTGATCCATATTCTTTTCTTCTTAGCCGTTTTTATTTTCTGACTGTAGATTTCTCAATTTAGTCAGCTATACATGATTGTGGGGATAGCATTCTTGCCTTCACTGCTTTAACAGCAGTCAGATACTTTACAGCAGCTTCATGCACATAGGAGCCTTAAGATTGACTTAGTCAAAGCTCCCCCTCCCTGCACACTGACTTCTTCCCAGGTCACAGAGCATGCCTAGAAAACTCTCCTATAGAAATCAATGGTACTATCTCCTATTGTGACTGGTGGATCCTGTGTTATCTATACACATTGGCGTCTTTCAGTTTGACCCTGCTTGTGCCGATAAGGAGCAGACTACTGAAAATCTCTCTACAGAACAGAAAGTATCAGACTATTATTAGGCTTAGTGGTAAAAGTAAAAACTGCAGGACTTAAATATAAACAGAGCAATATGGAAAACTAAAAAACAAACAAAAAAAAACCCCCACAACCAAAAACTCCTAAAAATTCATTTATCATTTTTTGATAAAACATTCCCTTTAATAGAACCAAAACCGGAAAATCTACTGATGTTACACAAGACAAAAAACACAAAAGCTGCAAAGGAGCAAAGTCAGTCTTTTCAAATAAGCCAGCTATGCCTTGCAGGGCACAGAAAGTAATAGAAGATTAAATGTCCACTAGGCTTACAACATTCAGCTTGGGAAATGAGCGACCGAAGTATTAGCTTACATGGAAAGTAAAAAGGTCACAAAAAATTCCTATGACCAGCATAAAAACAGTTTCTGATTTAAACGATAACATTTCTAAAACCTATTCAGAGCAATTGCATCTTTGCAGGCGGCAGTGTCACATGCTCTAAAACATAATTTTATGCTCATGTTTCAGAAATCCAAGAGTGTCAAATATGATTGGATCCATATGGATCAAACCTTTAAGACCTGCAAGTGGAGATCTTACCATATGTACGGTTATTCAGGAAAGGTAAAAGGGGAGAACAATATAAGGTATAATTGGCTTGACTGCATAAATAAAAAGGGTTCCACTTTTGGATCTTTACTTATGTATTTAATAGGGCATTACAGAATTTACTAATATACATGCATATGCCCCATATAAGGCAAAAAAAAAAAAAAAAAAAATTAAAAAAATGTAGAGGTATATCCCACATTCGGGTCCATAGTAATAGCTGGTATGGAGTAACTTAACAAAAAAAGTTTATTTTTTATTTTTATACTTTAACACTTATTTATTAACATTCCTTAGAGAGACAGCAGTTATGCAAGTACCTTAGTACATATAGGTACTTAAGAGCCATAACAATTGACAAATGTGGGCTATTTTTTCTTTTTTTTAGGCTTCCCGTTACACTGCATTGGTATAAGATACAGAAGCAGAATTTTTAATACATGTGCATTAGAAAATTGCATGACTTCCTCTAATATACATTATAAATCAAAATATTACGTGGACAACCCCTTTAACCAGACGTGTGGCATTTTCTCATTTTAAAATTAGTGAGTGACAGATTACGCTAAAATGTTATAGCTAATTGTCACTGTCAGATGGTTTTTGATTTAAGTAGAAGCAAACCCTTTTGTTCATGTAGATGGCACTGCCGGCTCTTCACCTTCTACTTACCATTTCTTCATCTTCAGCTAGTACCAAATCGTAATCACTGAGTGCCACACAGAAAATGATTGCAGTAACGCCCTCAAAGCAATGAATCCACTTTTTTCTTTCAGATCTCTGTCCGCCAACATCAAACATCCTGGAAAGAACGCAAAGAAAAATGATCAGCAGTCATTGCTAAACGTTGATAAATCGGAGTTCTGAAGTCGTAAAAACTAAAGTATCTTTCGAAGTTTATCATAAATCACATGACTATTAGAAAACATCTATGCTAGAATTGCTGTGCAGCCTCTTCACACGTCAAAGGGAATTTCACACTACAAACTAGATCTTTGAAGTGGACATGTCCGCATACACCTTGTGATTATATTTTGTGTGCCTCTACAATGCATAGCTTAGAGGACTATGCTATTTAATACAAAAAGATTGCATTCTGACACATGGTATGGTTGGGGTTACGGTGGCCCACAGGATACATTTAGTATGCATAAATGTCACCTAAAAGGAAACCGGCTGGCAGGGCCGCAGCAAAGGGTAGGTGGCTGCCTAGGGCACAACTTCATCCCAGGCAGAAAGGGGATGCAAGGAGGCATAGATGGGGCTGAATTCTCCCATTGCTGGAGTTGGGGCCCTCTGTGTCTTATTGGCCTAGGGCACCAGAATACCTTGTCCCAGTCCTGCCGGTCAGCTACTTTATACTGCCTGAGCTACAGGCAGCATGAAATGGCTGTAGGTTACTTGGTCCCAACCGTATGGGTTTTTTTGCCCCGAAATGCTGCAGTGTTTCAGGATAAAACAACACAGCTCTATCCCATGTTTGTCTACAGGGAGAGAGCTTTCAGTTTAGTGGCGGATGCAGGGAAAAGCCACACATCAAATTAATTCTGTACCGGGCACAATGTCAGAGGGCGCTTAACCCTGAAATGCCGCAGCAGCGGTTCAGGGAAAACGGCACAGGGTTGGGATCGAGTAACCTGCAGCTTTTACATGCTGCCCGTCATGGGGGCAGCATATAGTAACTGCCTGTTTGCCTATAAAGGGTTTGCCAGAACTTAACATTAAAGGCCTTTAGTGCTGGCCAGGCATAATCCAATGCATTTTGTAGCTGCAGTGCTTGGTGCTGAAGCCCAGGCCAATTGACGTAAATGGAGACTGCGCCATGTGCAGTGCCAGACAGTAGCTAGAAAAATATAGAATTCCCAAAAACCCCCTTAAGAACACAATGTCTGAGGGGGTCACATGGATAATGCTGAAAATACAATATATAAACGGGTGATATAAGATGAAAGATACAGCTCAGGCCCATTCACTTGAATGGAGCAGTGCTGTAATACCACACACAGCCCATGGACTCCCTCAAACAAAGCACCAGCACTTCTCTAATCCTCTGCAACCCATTTGTGCACACACTTTTTTAAACTCGCTATAATAGCCAGCTTATTAAACTGACATTTATGGCATATACTACATGAATGTGTCCTTCAAGCACCATTTTGGCTGTTGCATCAGGTAAACAGTGAATGTAGGGGTGACTGGGAATCCATGTACGAGGCACATGTGCAGTCTTCTGCAGGGACGTTCCAGTATAGTTTTAGACCTAAATTAAATAAAGTGTTGGTTTATTGTTAACACAGTCCATCTGTTGTGCACAGGTAATGAGGAGTATCATCTGTACTTCTAAACATGTCCACTTCAAAAAGGAAGTATTTTATTTAATCCTAAAGGATCAACGTGGAGACTAGAACTAAAATGAACATCCTAAAAGCAGGAAATAGCCAGTAAAACAAAACATACTTCCAAATTGGAGAGTAGTCTGAGGAAGAAAGAAAAACACGTCTGTGAAACTATCTAAAAAAAATGCTTCAAAAGCAGTAAATGTTTATGCAGAGTAATGTATACAATCGCATCTAAACCTATTAATGGAGGTGGCTGAAATGTAAAAAGCTCATTTACACCAGTCTGCACTTCATTCCATACAACGGGTAGGCAACAAGGCTTCACAGTCCACATTACAGACTCCGTGCACATGTAGCAGATTTTATCCAGAGTACTGTGGATTTCTATTCAATGGGTGAAATCCATGGTACATACAAGGAAAAATTAAAATTGTAAGACTGCAGCCTGTCCTTTAAGGGGTTGTCCAGAGGGGGAAAAAATAAAGTTAAAAACCCCACAATTTTATTCTATTGGGGCCAGAGTGGTCTGAGAAAGAAGAAAAAAAATTATATAATTTTTTTTCTTCTTCTTTCTATATATTATTAGATATATAATCTATCTATATATAGATATATACACACACTTTTTTTTTTTTTTTTTACTAGCTGTCCCATACAGCTGCTGCTCCGAAGATCCAGGTTCTCCACTCTTCCGACACAGACAAGAGTCTTGTGAGCCCCCCCCCCCCCCGCATGTCGGGGCGAGAACCCAAAAGTCGTGAGGAGTGGAAGACAGAGCGGCGGGACATAGCTAGGTAAGTATTAGTTTGCATGTTTTCTTTTTCTCTTTTTTGGAATACTCTGGCCTCAATGCAATGTATATTTTTCCTGGACAAATCCTTTAAAGGGGTTTTGCCATAATCTCATTTCATACCTCCTGCATTCAGCTCTTCAGCTCTGTGTGCTCAGAATCATGTGACCCGGCAGGCTGACATCACCAGGCCTTTCCTCTCTCTAGTCCAAGAAAGGTCTGTGTATGTAAAGCAGTGTGAGTAGCTAAGCGGTAAAGTTTTTGCCTCCAGGCACAAGGGTCCTAGGTTCAAATCCTTGCAGGAACCAAACCTGTGGTTTTTTGTTGTTGTTTTTTTTCTCTCTTTATCAATGCACAGACCTCATTGAAATTTCTTTTTTTTATTATTTATTTACACTGTTTGACTTATTAATAAGGAGTACAGAGGACGGGAGTAGGTGACAGCACCTGGGGTTTGAACACTCAGTAGCTGCCTGAGAGGAGAAGTGATGTCTGAGCATGTGCAACCAGGACTGAAGCTCTCAGCCCTGGTCGTATCCCCTGGAGACGAGCTGTAAACAATGGATCACTAAAGGAGCAGCTAAAACAAAAACTGTGCAGAAGTTTTAATAATAATGAATGGTGAAAATGTTTGTTATTTCATTTGCAAACTTCACACGTCAATTTTATTGCGTGGCAATACCCCTTCAAGTGAGCTATTGCAACTTCCACCTCCAATGTGCTCAGCTAGATTTTAAACTCCCATAGAACAAAGTACAGACAGCTCCCTAATTTTTTTAGGCTGGATCGTAGCAAGATACAAGCTGGCCTTGGGCAGGAACCTTTCAAGATTGGACAACTCCTTTAAATCCACCTGGATTTTTTTTCCATCTACATGAGCATAACTTATTTTTTTTAAGCTCCATTTACAAATACTAGGCCTCATTTATCAAACCACTTAACAGTTTGTTGCCCATAACAATCACAGGCCTGCTTTCATTTTTCCAGAGCAATTTCAGTGATGAAAGCAAAGCTCTAATTGGTTGTTATGGGCAACAAAAACTGTTTTCCGACTCGTTTTTACAAAAGGAGGCCCATCGTATTTTAGTGGTGGCAGGTGATTGGCTTCCACACTGAACAATCCATAACTTATCAACTGCATGAGAGACTGATGCTCAGGTCCCATACATTACAGTTGTGGCCAAAAGTATTGGCACCCCTGCAATTGTGTCAGATAATACTCAGTTTCTTCCTGAAAATGATTGCAATCACAAATTATTTGGTATTATCATCTTCATTTAATTTGTCTTCAATGGAAAACCACAAAAAGAATTGTCAAAGCCAAATTGGATATAATTCCACACCAAACAAAAAATGGGGTGAACAAAAGTATTGGCACCATTAGAGAAGCATCACATGATTTTTCTAATTTGTGTAATTAACAGCACCTGTAACTTACCTGTGGCACCTAACAGGTGTTGGCAATAACTAAATCACACTTGCAGCCAGTTGACATGGATTAAAGTTGACTCAACCTCTGTCCTGTGTCCTTGTGTGGACCACATTGAGCATAGAGAAAAGAAAGAAGACCAAAGAACTGTCTGCGGACTTGAGAATCCAAATTGTGAGGAAGCCTGAGCAATCTCAAGGCTACAAGTCCATCTCCAAAGACCTGAATGTTCCTGTGTCTACCGTGCGCAGTGTCATCAAGAAGTGTAAAGCCCATGGCACTGTGGCTAACCTCCCTAGATGTAAAGCCCATGGCACTGTGGCTAACCTCCCCAGATGTGGACGGAAAAGAAACATTGATGAGAGATTTCAACGCAAGATTGTGCGGATGGTGGATAAAGAAGCTCGACTAACATCCAAACAAGTTCAAGCTGCCCTGCAGTCCGAGGGTACAACAGTGTCAGCCTGTACTATCCGTCGGCGTCTGAATGATAAGGGACTGTATGGTAGGATACCCAGGACGACCCCACTTCTTACCCCGAGACATAAAAAAGCCAGGCTGCAGTTTGCCCAAACTTACCTGAGAAAGCCTAAAGGTTTTGGAAGAATGTTCTCTGGTCAGATGAGACAAAAGTAGAGCTTTTTGGGAAAAGGCATCAACATAGAGTTTACAGGGGGAAAAAAAAAAAAAAAAAAAAAAGAGGCATTCAAAGAAAAGAACACGATCCCTACAGTCAAACCTGGCGGAGGTTCCCTGATGTTTTGAGGTTGCTTTGCTGCTTGACCGTGTGCATGGCATTATGAAGTCTGAAGACCACCAGCAAATTTTGCAGCATAATGTAGGGCCCAGTGTGAGAAAGCTGGGTCTCCCTCAGAGGTCATGGGTCTTCCAGCAGGACAATGATCCAAAACACACTTTAAAAAGCACTAGAAAATGGTTTGAGAGAAAGCACTGGAGACCTCTAAAGTGGCCAGCGATGAGTCCAGACCTGAATCCCATAGAACTCCTGTGGAGAGATCTCAAAATGGCCGTTTAGAGAAGGCACCCTTCAAATCTCAGGGACAGGGAGCAGTTTGCCAAAGAAGAATGGTCTAAAATTCCAGCAGAGCATTGTAAGAAACTCATTGATGGTTACCGGAAGCGGTTGTTCGCAGTTATTTTGGCTAAAGGTTGTGCTACCAAGTATTAGGCTGAGGGTGCCAATACTTTTGTCCGGCCCACTTTGGAAGTTTTAGGTGAAATGATCAATGATTTGATTTGTCTCATTCTTTTTAATAATTCCAAGCAAAATAAATGAATTTATTAATACCAAAGAATTTGTGATTGCAATAATTTTCAGGAAGAAACTGAGTATTATCTGACAGAATTGCAGGGGTGCCAATACTTTTGGCCACCACTGTATGTGCTGCAATAAGGTGTCTAGATTCCCAAAGCATCGAGGCAAAATAGACAAACACGAAACAGAGGCAAAACACAAGCGACAGGGTCTGCGTCCACAATGGGGCTTCACAATTTACTTTCCTTTTTCACAAATTTGTTCAATCAAAAGGGTATTTCAGCCTTAAGCATTTATTACCCATCTGCTAGATCGGTGATTAGTGCTTGATTGTGGGGGATTGATAGAGTCCCCACCAATCATTAAAACTACCAGTCCATAAACAGGACAAGATTATACAGAGTAACACATCAATGGAAGCAGCGCCATAGAGTTTGAATAAAGCGGTAGGGTGCATGTGCTGCCCCATTCAAACTCCTTTGTAGCAGAGCTGTAAAAACCTCAAAGGAAACTGATCCCTTATTTGAGGACAAGCCCCTAGTGAGGATGTATTTATAACCGATCCACTGGAGAGGTGATAAAATGCTTTACGCTTGAATGCCCCTTTAAGGCAAAAGGAAAGGATCATTTAGCGAGCTTTGAGGACTCCAAATATGTCCATTACATATTACGTGTAAGCTAAGGCAACAGGAAAAGCCTACTGTATGAAGGTAGAGCTTATATGTAACAATCTATGTGATAGACTCAGGCTGCTAGTTGTTAGACCTCAATGCCTTTATTATAAACAGTATAAGGCTTTGTTCAGCATGAAGTGGACCACAACACCACCGCATAACCAGAAAATAGATCAGCAATTCAAACCACAGCAAAAAAGTCACATATGAACAGAGCTTAAAGGGGTTGTCTCACTACATTGATTCATCTCACCTCAGTCCTGTTTTCTTGGTTTCACTTTGAAATCAGGGGCATGTTTACTGGCTTCTACTAGGCTGCAGTAGAAGCCAGGTCTGTAGTTATAGCAACCAGTGCTGGCAGCCTATCAGGATAGATCAAACAGGTCTGTAGCTATAGCGACCTGAGGAGCTGATGCAACCCATACAAGAGGGGATCTCTCAGAATAGGTAGGATACTGTTAATGGACATATATTGCAAAGTGACTTGTTTTTGCAAGATCTTTAACATAAAAAGCAATCCTTGTAGTGAGACAACCCCTTTAAGGAGTTTATGTAGGACCTGGAAATTTCATACTTTCTCAGTAACCAGACTTTTATTATTATTATTAGTTGAAAGATAAATTGGCACATATACAAAACCTCTTCTGAAGATTTAATAACAAATCAACAAGCCCTTATATAGCTTATTGGAATATTCCCTAGGGATCCATCCACAGAGAGTAATATGCATTTGAACTAATCAAAATATATTTTTAGTAAGCACTCTCACTTAGGCATTTCTAGCTTTAATCCTCTGCACAGATTACAGCTTGCCGTGTTTCTTGCAGATTTTCGGTCCCTGTCGCAAAAATGCTGTCGGCTTTTGAGTTTGCCTGTTCTATAATGACACGTCCATCACATCTATTCACCTTCCAAATGTTCAGCAGTGCATCTTTATGACAACAGTGACAACAATGAAAGTATATGAGAACTATACTTGCATGAGCCATAAACATTTCCTACTGTATCCTACACATCTTTAAAAATCAAAACGTGCTCTGATCTCTGGCAGCCCCTAAGGTGAAACCAAGGCCATGCACCCCTGGTTTATATTATGGTCAACAAAAATATGCATTAGCAGACTCAATCTAGACCATGACTGCAGCAAAGATACATTGCTATATGCTCCTAGATGGACTTTAAAGGAGTTATCTGGGAGTTGTACTTTTCATTGGGAACACTTTTGTGGGTGTTTTTTTCTCCCTATTTAAGCTAGGGTGAACAGAAAAATTCAGATTATTTTTTTAAATAGGCAACGTAACCATGCAATCATTTGTGTAAATCTGACATCCATCCTGTAAGGCCCTTAGAGAGGTACCTCAAATTCCACAATTTACAGAGGTCTTGGCTATTTAAAGGGAATCTGTCTGCAATTTTTTTTTTTTATTTATTAATTAAATCAAGACCCTGATCCATATATGATTGTGGGGAAGACATTCTTGCTTGCACTGCTGTAAAGGAAATCTGTCTGCAATTTTTTTTTTTTTAGTTATTAAAATCAAGCCCCTGATCCATATTCTTTTCCTCTCAGTCGTTTTTATTTCCGATTGTAGATTTCTCTTTTGGCCGTCTATATATGATTGTGGGGAAGACATTCTTGCTTGCACTGCTTTAACAGCAGTCACAGATACTTTACAGCAGCTTCATGCACATAGGATTCTTAAGACAGATTCTGTCCCATAGACTTGTATAGGAGACTTTTCATTGTGAAGGGAGGGGAGAGGGGGAGCTGTGACATCTCCTCTTGTGACTGGTGGATTCTGTGTTTTCTGTACACAATGGTGTCTTCTTTCAGTTTGACCCTGCTGTTACTGATAATGAGCACAATGCTGAAAAGCTCTCTAAACAGAACAGGAAGTGTCAGACGATTATTAGGCTTAGTGGCCAAAGTGAGAACTGCAGGACTTAAGAATTATTAAAAAAAATACTGAAAGTGATCTGGAAAATTAAAAAAACACAAAATCCTAAAAAATGCGTTTAACATAAAAATGTGAGTTAAACAATAAGTCATTTTTGATTACATATTGCCTTTAATGATGTGACATCATTGTGACATATCTGGCATGCCTGCTGCAATCAGTGGCATCAGCAGTAACATGCTGTACACATGGCAGCCTTGCAGCAGAGGCAAAAGATTGTAAGGGTGCACAGTAGGTAATTACTTAAAGGAGAAGGGGGAATTGACAGGGACCAATGTCCTGGAGCGACAAGGGATTTACCAAGCAAGTGTATTTTTATTTATTGCCCAATAACCCTTCAATTTTCCTCTATTAATTTCATTAACTGCAGAAAACCTTGTTTATTTAAGCTGCTATTGGTATGCCCAGCATAACTGGTAGAGGGTGTAGTCCTTCAATTACACTACACCGCGCACGTATACTGAAGACAGTTCAACTAGATAATACTGGAATTGATTATTTGTTTGCACACCATTGTCGGAGGATTACCCATGACGTCTGCTGAGGTGGATTTTTCTGTTTTGTTTTGTGTACTTTTACTTTGGACAAATCATCCAGAATAAATTCAACTTGGCTAAACAATGCACCAATATCTGCTTAAATCAATATTGCTCAGACATGCCACAACATTCTGTACAAAGCAGTGTAAGGGCAGCATCGTGTTCTCCAACGCCAAAAAGTGCAAAAAATACATTGGGCTGTTTGATGAAGTAATACAGCGAACTGATGGTCAAGAGTCTGTTGTACTAAAGGGGAGCGGCCTCTCCCCTCCTCCCACTGGTAATGAGCGGTCATATATGCATCTATACATAGGTGACTGGAGTAAGAGGCGGCCCCCTGTAAGAATCAGACAATATGCATACCCTTGCAAAAATTATTCGTTTTTAATAAAGAAATTCCAATATGTGAAAGTTTACAGCTCTTAAAAACAAAAAAAAAAAAAAAAAACCTTTAAAATGAAAAACCACAAGATCCTCTAAATAACATCTTACTTGAAATGAAGGTCTTTGAAGGTAAAATGTGTTTCCACTATGCCAGTAGTCTTCACTCTGGTCCTGAGAACATCCTGCTGAGTAGGAATGTAACTGCTCTGAGCTATCCTGTCCAGGTCATTGAGGTAACTAAGCAAAAAAGAAATATGGGACAATTTAAATCGGAGTATTTATACTGTATTGGTTCTCAATGTAATGAAAGCATGAAAAAACAACAACTCATCTATAATACAAAGTCAACAAGTGCTTGACAAAGTAATCAGACTTGAGGGGAAAAAGATTTATCATAGTCTTCCAGTGACAGTTTGGTAGAGTGGTAAATAGAATTCATTTTTATACTATTGTCAGCCTGTTCTAATAAATAAAAGTTTAGGTTAAAAAGGTTCTCTCTAAGCTGAGGTTCAGTGTCTCTCTCTATATATTATCTATCTATCTATCCATACATACATACATACATACATACATATACACACACACACACACACACACACACACCCCATGTATAAAGCATACACAGGGCAACAAACCTTTCAACGTTTATAAACTACAGATCAAAATTTAAATAAATAGGTTTGATGCCAATAATGCCAAACCAGCAACAGGTAATTGATAAATACAATCTAATTTATTGAAAGTCTTTAACATAAAACTTTCCAAAACGAGCAAATTTGCTACTTACAATTCTTAGGTAAAGTTAGTCCATAGCCATTTTGTAGGTGCCTTGGCTTGAGTGGTTCCTCATGCAGCTACATAGCTTGGCTCCTCCATCTTTGAGTACGCACCACAGACAGGCAACCGTAGCGCAACCGCACGTGACGTTTCGGAAGAATCCACCACCTTTCTCAAGCAAGGGGGAGGATTCTCCTGAAACGTCGTGCGTGGTTGCGCTACGTTCGCCTGTCTGTGGTGCGTACTCCAAGATGGAGGAGCCAGGCTATGCGGCTGCATGAGGAATGTTTGGACACTTTTGAACTACCGGCCACCATGAACTAACTTGACTCGCAAGTAGCAAATTGGCTCATTTTGGAAAGTGTTATATGTTAAAGACTTTCAATAAATTACATTGTATTCTCAATTACCTGTTGCTGGTTTGGTACTGAAGAGAAGGGAGTTAAGGATCTCCAATGTTTCAGGTTTAAGAGTATAATCTCAATAATTACTACCGTTGTTGTTGTGAAGTGCCAAGAACAAAATAGACTGGAACATGAAATGTGGGCATGGTGCAAAACCCATCTTTATGCTGTATGTATATTTACACGGTCAACATCTACAAAAAAAGGCTACTACAAAAATAAAAACTACAATCACATGTTCTGTTTATGCCACATAAAACATGCAAAAAACAGCATACATCTAGCTAAAGAACCACTCAAGCCAAGGCACCTATGAAACGGATTCAAATACCCTCAAAACACCCCAACTTTGACACTCCTCCGAACCAATACATCAAAATAAAGTTTAAGTAACCAGCATCAAATAATTGCATAGATGATACAGCATCCTAGAAGCGCAAGCACTGCCCACCGTGTCAGCCAAGCCGATACCACATTTCACGCTTGCTTCTATAGGGTCAAAATGTAAATGTGTGTGTGTGTGTATATATATATATATATATATATATATATATATATATATATAATATATATATTATAATAATATATGTTGGAATAAATATATAAATATATAATATATTAATATAAATATTATATTATATATATAAAAAATATATATAAATATAATATATATATATATAATATTTTTATATATATATATATATATAATATATATCCAAACACATTACAAACCTCATTTCAAAAAGTTGGGACATAAATTGTGAATAAAAACTGAATGCAATGATGTGGAGGTGCCAACATCTAATATTATATCAGAATAAAACACAAATCACAGATCAAAAGTTCAAACTGAGAGAATATACAATTTTAAGTGAAAAATAGGTTTCAAAATTTCATGGCGTCAACAAATCCCCAAAAAGTTGGGACCATGCCGTTTTTACTACTGTGTGGCATCCCCCATACTTCTTACAACAGTCAGACGTCTGGGGACAGAGGAGACCAGCTTCTCAAGTTTAGAAATAGGAATGCTCGCCCATTCATTTCTAACACAGGCCTCTAAGGGCATGTCCCCACGGCAAGGGTTTTCGGCCGGTTTGCGCTTTTTCAGACCGCCTGAAAAACTGGCCGAAAATGAGCACAATTGTGCTCTATGGAAAACCCGTGCAGCAGTCCCCACTGCATGGATTTTCTGCCCGACGGTTTTGCCGCCGGCGGTAAAACTTTGAACATGTTCAGTCTCCTGTCCGGTTTCCGGATTGAATATTAAAATCCCACGGGGCGGGGGGCGGCCTGTTCTCCGCTCATTGCGGAGAAAAGTCTCCCCCTCCCCCCCCCCCCCCAGCGGCCGTGGGGACGGCCGCAAAATTGGACAAGTACCGGCCGGCATTTGTCCACTGCCGTGGGGATGCACCCTAACTCTTCAATCGTCTTGGGCCTTCTTTGTCGCCCCTGCCTCTTTATGATGCGCCAAATGTTCTCTATAGGTGAAAGATCTGGACTGCAGGCGCCCATCTCAGTCCCCGGCTCCTACTCCTACGTCCCCCTGAGGTTGTGATAGCTGCAGAATGTGGTCTGGCATTATCTTGTTGAAAAATGCAAAGTCTTCCCTGAAAGACATGACGTCTAGATGGGAGCATATGTTGTTCTAGAACCTGAACAAAGCTCTCTGCATTAATGGTACCTTTCCAGACATGCCAGCTGCCCATGCCACAAGCACTCATGCAACCCCATACCATCAGTGATGCAGGGTTCTGAACGGAGCGTTGATAACAACCTGGGTTGTCCTTGTCCTCTCTGGTCCAGATGACATGGCGTCCCACTGTTCCATAAACAACTTCAAATTGTGACTCATCCGACCACAGAACAGTTTTCCATTTTTCCACACTCCATTTTAAATGACCCCTGGCCCAGTGCAAATGGCTGAGCTTGTGGAGCTTGCTTAGAAATGCCTTCCTCTTTGCACTGTAGAGTTTCAGCTGGCAACGGCGGATGGCACAGTGGATTGTGTTCACTGGAAGTATTCCTGAGCCCATTCTGTTATTTCCTTGACAGTGGCATTCCTGTTTGAGGTGCAGTGACGTTTAAGGGCCCGGGGATCAAGAGCATCCAGTAGTTTTACGGCCTTGACCCTTACGCACAGTGATTGTTCCAGTTCTCTGAATCTTTTGATGTTATGTATGGTTGATGATGATAACCTTAAGGTCTTTGCTATTTTACGCTGGGTAACACCATCCTGGTATTGCTGCACTTTCTGCGCAACAATGGTGGAATTGGTGATTCTCTTACCATCTTGGCTTCAGAGACACTGACACTCTGAGTAGCTCTTTTTATACCCAATCATGTTGACAATTCACCTAAATTAGTGTCGACTGGTCTTCCAACTGTTCGTTATATGCTCAATGTCATTTTTCCAGCCACTTATTGCTACTTGTCCCAACTTTTTTGGCATTTGTAGACACTGAAATTTTTGAATCAACATATTTTTCCTTTCAAATTTTACATTTACTTACTTTACATTACTCAGATTAAACTCCTGATCTGTCATCTATGTTCTAGTCTGAATAAATTATATTATATTATATATATATATATATATATATATATATATATATACACACACACTATACATATATACACACACTTATTTGTGTATAGAATTTATTTGTTCTAGGTCACATAAGGGCAGTAAACCATGCAGCAGGAGACTAAAGGAATTGGTGTTTTCACAGTAAAATAGTAAAAGAAGAAGTATATATAAAAAGTATACACAGTATACACAAAAGATTGTTAGCAGTTTCCAACAGGCATGGGGCAGCTAGTCAGATATCCACATGCCCTGAGATAACAGGTAAGCGGTGTCTAGCAGTGGCATGTAAATATGCATGCTCAGCATGTTCGGAAGAAAGCCTGTTACATGAACGGCTGGTTTCTAGATATGTTTGGCGATTTATCAAGTAGAAAAGGTGAACATTGCGGCAGGATATACTGCTCCCTTAACATTACTATTCTCGTATTCATCTACATCACTATAGACCAGAAGAATCTGAAAGAATAAATATTGTAATAAATGTCAAAACGAAGGCATTGCCACAAAGACAGAACAAAGGCTTTGGAAGCTCCCTTTAAGAGATGGTCTTAAAACATTGTTCAAATATTTCTGCCGCTTATTTTTAGAAGCAGTAAATAGTGCATCATGCATCAGTCATAGGAGTAATTCTGTGAAAGAAGTCGTGGGTGGACAGAATCACTACAGCTATTTAAAGCAGCCACTGCCTCCACGCCTCTTTTCCTACATTATGTTGCTGGACTCCTGCAGGCCCGAAAGAGCTGGTAGGTCCAGTTCAGAGCGAAGTGGTTTTCTAATAAACCCACTACAGAGGAGGGCTCATCCGTTCTAGAAGTGGTGAACACATCTGTCATCACATTAGCCTGCCAACGATGGAGCCATGCTACAAAGTAAACCAGGTTTAGCTTATTTGCAACCATTTTACCACCACTTAAAGGGTTGCTCGCTTTTTCAATTGGTGGATATTAAAATACATCGTACAGGAGACCTCTCAGGAATGACTTCTCAAACTTGGCAGCAGGTTTAAGGTTTGGTGTGGGACTACCTTCAACAGGCTGAAGTCCTGTATGATTTTCAAGCACAAACCATTATTACAGGGTCAAGACCCTAAGGCTATGTGAACACAGCCATTGTGAAATACAGTCTGATTCTGTTGTAGAATCCAACCAGTATTTTACAAAATTGGCTTTCGTTTTTTTTTACCACAGATTTTGCAGTCGAATTTCAGCCATCCCATCGTATTGAACAGTCCTTGAAACCCGCCGGCCATCCCATTGTATTGAACAGTCCTAGAAGCCGCCGGCCATCCCATTGTATTGAACAGTCCTAGACGCCGCTGGCCATCCCATTGTATTGAACAGTCCTAGAAGCCGCCGGCCATCCCATTGTATTGAACAGTCCTAGAAGCCGCCGGCCATCCCATTGTATTGAACAGTCCTAGAAGCCCGCCGGCTATCCATTGTATTTGAACAGTACTATAACCCGCCGCCATCCCATTGTATTGAACAGTCTATAACCGCCTGTTTCATGAAATAGTCAGATCATAGAAAACCGCTATCCCTTGTTTGAATCAGAATTCGACTTTGGAATTGACCTCATGATCTGTGTCGCATACAGCCGGATTTTATATTGTGGCCTGTGGGGCATCGATTTACATATAGAAGATCTTGAGGATCCCTTAAATGCAGACTGATAAACCAGTGCCATGTGACCATGGACATTATTGCTATTGCATCCTAACCGCATAGGACACCATTATTTGACATCCAGTGGGCTTTGACTTCCCTAAACCTCCACCAATTGAACAGTCCTAGAACCCGCCGGCCATCCCATTGTATTGAACAGTACTATAACCCGCTGTTTACAAGTGAAATACGTCAGATCATAGAAAACGTTCTATGTTTTTTGAACAGAATTCGGATTTGGAATTTGACCTCAAAATCTGTGTCGCATACAGCTCGGATTTTATATTGTGGCCTGTGGGGATGATTTACAATTGATGATTTGAGGATTCTAAATGCGACTGTAAACCAGTGCCGTGTGAACATGGACTTTATTGCTCATTTGCCATCCTCCGCATAGGACACCGATTTTTGACCAGTGGGCTTTGACTTCCCAACATCCTCACCAAATAGCTGACTGATGGAGCGGCAGGTTTTCCACGGTTTACATGTTGGCTTTCAGTAGCAATGATGAAGAACAATCCATCCAAGCAACTTTTTAAATGAGCTCATTAGATCTAAAACCATTTAGCATTTGCTACTTTAGGCTCTGTGCATCTTCACGTAGCTAGCTGTGCACCTGCATGTGACACGGGCACGGTGCTGTCAGATATATGCTGGCTCTACCTTGCCCTTCACCTACTAGATCAGTGCATGAGATATCAATAGGAAATCACAGTGAAAAGCAGCAATGTGTTCAGGAATGACAGGTCGCTGAATGTATCAGTATGTAGATCGAGCGCATGAATGCCCCAGGATGCGTAACAGTGTAGAACAATGAGAGCAAACAAAGACTCTACACTGGTTTGTGTGGTGCGTGTAGAAATAAAATGCTATTAGAATAAGTGTCTGCAAGATTGTAGTGGTTCCCTCCGACATGGAAATTAGAAAAAACCTGCACACACTAAACCAACTCAAGACATCTATAGCCTTTGAACAAATTTACAGGGCATAAAAGGTAGCTTTTTACAGAGCCCAATCTTCAGACCCAGCTTCAGACTCTCACTTCCTGTTCAAGTTGTGGGTGGTTCGACAGCACGGACTGACCTCTCAGCTCTGCTGTTCCTAGCCAATTCTGTTAATGATGGTGATGGAGGGGTTTTATCAACAGGGCACCAGGCTACAGAGCTCTGATAAGTTAAAGTTTGTTGATAAGAAAGATTAATAAGCGCCTGACAAGACACAGCAGGGAGTGAGGTCACCAGCCGGCCACTGCTATAGCAAAGGCAGGTGGTCCATAACCTAGGGAAGTTTGTATACACAAGTAGGAAACGAGACTTGGTCCAACTCTAAAATGAAGACAAATCAGAATAGCAATATATTTGGTAATGATCTTTATTCACCTTCATATTCAAAGCTAATCATGTGGAGAGAAAACCCCTTTAAGTCACAAAAAATAATGTGGAGGGCTTATGTGGACTTGCTTTTCGACAGATCAAATACATTTTCAAAAGTTACCATTTTGGGGTCCATATGACTTTCTGAATACTTCTTTTCTATGGGTGATTACAGATGGAGCAATACAGAGTTTGTCCATTTTTCTTTTCCCATAAGTACTTTTAGTGCTTTTATAAACTTGGATTTTTTTTCTCCCCACTTTTCACCGCTTTTATTGTTTCACAAAGGGATTTGAACATGCACTGGTAGAATATTTAAACCACCTTAAAGCTGCCACATACATAAAACAGTCATATGTAAAAGTGCTCAATTTTTCAGTTTTTCCTTACTTGGCCCAGAAACTTTTCCGCACAAAGTCTAAATAAGCTGGTTCTATAGGACATTTGTTAAAAAAAATAAAATAAAAAAATAAAATGGTGCCGTCTATCTGCTCAAAAGAGCACACCAATTATTTAAATAAAATATTCTCACAAAAAAAGATCAAACTTTAAAATGGCTGCTCACATGAAACGCCTTACAACAGTATTGCCTTCTCCCTTCAAGCTTCTTCCAGGCCATGTTTGGAAGAACCTTGAAGAAGTAAACGCTGAAGAATGGAGATCTGAGCCAAAGCAAGGAGCACATCTATATAGGACTGTGGTAGCTTTAACAGGTTTTTTTTGCATCAGTTTATTAGACTGAGGATCAGTCGTCTTTCCACCCATTTTAGCTCTGGAGATCTTGGTCAAACAGATTGAGTGATTAAATTTGTACAGTACAGGTAAAAAGGGGTTGTCTCACTACATTGATTTGTCCTGTTTACTTGAATTAATTCTGAATTCAGGGGCAGGTTTACTGGCTTCCACTCAGCTGCAGTAGAAGCCAGGTCTGTAGCTATAGCAACCAGTGCTGGCAGCCTATCAGGGTAGATCAAACAGGTCTGTAGCTATAGAGTCCTGATGAGCTGATGCAGCCCATACAAGAGGGGATATCTAGGAATTTATGTTTAAGGACACTGTGTAAGGTGGACACAAACATTGACAAACGTGACTGTTTTTGTCATAGTCACTTTATACATAAAAAGCAATCCTGTAGGGTAAGTGAGTCTAAAACCCCTCTTTAAGCAAAAGGTATGCAGTGCAGGTCTATCTCAGTATTAGGTCTACTAGAGGCAGGGTCTTAGACTCCTACACATGCGCAGTCCTGTGCAGCAAAGGCAACCAATCAGGAAATAAGACCTGTTCCAATTCAGACAAATCAAAAAGCAATGTATTTGGTAATTGTCTACCTTTTCTCCTAAATGTTTAAAGCTAATCAATATGGTGAGAAAACCCTTTTTAGTCACTTGGACACCAATGGTTACACTATGGGGGCTTATGCTGGCTTGCTTTTTTGCAGGTCCAGTTAGTTTTCATTGGTACCATTTCGGGGTCCATATGACTTTATGAACACTTTCAAATAGTCCTGGTAGTTACTTACATTTTCATAAGTACACCACTAACCTGCGCCAGGAGTTCCTCAAGCTCCAATTAACATCAAGTATAAACAAAGGCGTAGCAAGTATAAAGTGTAACAAGCTTCAGGGAACCAACTGCCAGGCTAGAGAAAAGGGTTGGCTCCCGAGACGTTGCACGGCTAGGTGTAGCTGCCCACCTGTCGGCTTCTCTCCACTATTGCACGCCTGGGAATACAGGACGCGGCTGGAGAGGAACTACAATAAGGCAAGTCACCACGGACTATATGTGTTTAAAGTTATAGCTAGCATGTCTTATATGCACAGGGCATTTTTGCTGTTTTTGTATCAGAAATTAAAGGAAAAAGCTTGTTACACTTTATACTTGCTACCAGGGCTGTGGAGTCGGCAAGCCAAAGCCCCGACTCAGACTCCCTCATACACGGCCCATGTTTAAGTGATAACTTTACTGTAGTAAAATGGTCCCGTCAGGCTGTTTATCACCTTATGATACAATAATCAAGCTATTTAGGTAGAAAAGACACTGACAAGCAAAAGGGTAACAATGTTTTGATCTTTTAAACACTTGTGGGTAGAGTTGAAGAAAAAGCTGTATTTGTATCCAAGTCCAGTCTGCACCAGGGAGCAGATTTTGGTCAAGATATGCTTGAATCTGATCCAGAGACCACAAGGATTCAGGCAGTATTGAAAACCAAAGGTGGATTTACCAAATACCAACAAAATAATAAAAATTAAAGGAGTTGTCTCACTACATTGATTCATCTTACCTCAGTCCTGTTTTCTTGGTTTCATTTTGAATTCAGGGGGCATGTTTACTGGCTTCCACTAGGCTGCAGTATAAGTAAGGTCTGTAGCTATAGCAATCAGTGCTGGCAGCCTATTAGGCGAGATCAAACAGGTCTGTAGCTATAGCGACCTGAGGAGCTGATGCAGCCCATACAAGAGGGGATATCTAGGAATAGGTAGGGCACTGTTAAAGGACATATATTGCAAAGTGACTTGTTTTTACAAGATCTTTAACATAAAAAGTCATCCGTGTAGTGAGACAACCCCTATAACTTCGATTTTTAGGAGCAAATCTGTAACTAAGGAGATGCTAAATACTAGCAAGTCACATTTATGTATAAGATAGGTAAGATGACTGTATATAAAATTACAGTAAACTCATGTACAAAGCTGTAGTGGATGGTGAGAGATGGAGCCTGAAAGTCACAAGTTCAAAACATTGTTACAACACAAAAAAATTGTAAATCTGCAAAACACTGCAGGAACATTTGTGGAGTCTCTGAATTTGTTCTGAGAAATAGTATTGCCTCCATCAGATCTCACATCTGATCTCATTATTTCCAGGCTAGAGAACGGCCTCTCTACACTAACTTGGGTTGGGCGCAAAGCGGTGACCACGGGGGCAACATCTCTAACAATTTCAGGGTACAAAGGAATTGTCTCAGCCACAGTCAGTTTTGATGAATGGTTGAACTCTACTTCTTTGAAAACAGGTGAAAAATTTTGCTTAAATCTGTTTGCCATGGGAGCGGAATCTTTTCCCCTGGGGCAGCGCTTTGCCTGCTCCATGTCATCAATTACACTCCTCATGTGATGAGGCTGAAGATATGGGAGCAGTAGCACTGGCCGGACCCAATTCCTCTGGCTCTTTGCATCAAACTAACTGGATCAACTAATTAGATATTTTGGGAGTCGGAGTTAGTCCATTTTATGACGACTCCGACTCCTGCAAAATAGCCGACTCCGACTCCACAGCCCTGCTTGCTACGCCTTTGTTTATACTTTATGAACACTTTGGCTAGGTTCACACGGCATATTCACGGCGTAATTGTGGGACGTATTTCGCCCACAATTACGCTGTGTTCTCCGGAGCGGGGGGGCCATAGACATTCATTCTTCTCGGCGCGTATATGCCGTGAATAATGGACATGTCACTTATCTCCCTCCGCGGCGTATTGTCCGAACGGGGAGAGCAGATGTAATTCATAGTTCTCTATGAGAACTGTGGATTACTGTAATGACTTGGACCTATTTCAGCCCGTAAATCGTGCAGTACGGTGCGAGTTACGGGCTGAAATACTTCCCAAAATATGCGGTGTTAAAATAGCTTTTTTCGTTTTATGGGTTTCATAGTAAAACAAAGATTTGCTTGTATTATTTTTTGTGCGAGTTTTGCCTTAATTTCTATACGGTGTTTCCAGTTAGATGGGCAGAGGGGAAAATTTTATATATTTGATATTTATGGGCTATCGGGTCAACATCCAATCAGCAGGGATCACATTCACAGCATCCCACTGCTCAGTCGACTGAAGAGGTACTGCAACTTTATTGTTTACCGGAAAGTGTTATACATTTGGCGGGGGCTGTGCCGGGTAATCTAGCTCAGTCACAGGCTCTTGAATATAACTGGGATGCAGAGAGCTGCAGTAACAGATACAGCTGCTGCAAAATGAACAGGGCTGTGCCAGATGGACAATGAAAGGAAAAACAAATTTTTTTTTGTTCTTAAAAAAAAAAAAAAAAAAAAAAATATGAATGAATAAGGCAATTTTAGGTCACAACTATTCTAGTGTTTGTGTTGCATATTTGGCAATTTTCTGTACACAAAAGCGACAAACAAAAAGGGGCAATTTTGCAAGTTTCTGGTCAAGACCAGATAGCTGTACCTACTTCACTTCCTAACAATATAACACATATTAGAGCTTTGCTTGTAAATGGAAGAGATCTACTCACTAAGCTGCAGAGTCATTCAGTTGGTATTCTCGTGATCTGTTAAAACAGGCCTGCACGCCACCATCTTTCCATAAACGCTTGATGACTCCGGCCAGCTCAGCGGTCATAAAACCTTCCTCTGCAGCTCCAGCCAATACAAAAAAGCTGGCGTGCATCATCCTGTCAAAATAAAAAGCAAGATATTTACGGCCCGTCTATTAACGATATACTTACAAGTCTAGCAAACCGCATTTGCCCTACCATGGAAAGCTTACGTCTGCCTGACCACCATAGCTTTAAAACAATGGGAGGCAATGATAAAAATTGGAACAATTCTTGCCAATTTGTTGTAATAAAAAGCCACCTAGATCTTAACGCATGTCTGTCACGAGAGATGAAAAGGTGTTTGGCCATGTTCACACGGCTTATTTTGGGACGTATTTCAGCCCGTAATTCGCGCCGTACTGTGCAAAATACGGGGCGAGATACGTCCCAGTCATTACGGTAATCCACAGTTCTCATAGAGAACCATGGATTACGTCTCCTCTCCCCGCTCACACAATATGGCGAGTGGGGAGAGAAGTGACATGTCAATTATTAACGGCGTATAGGTGCCCAGAATGATGAATGTCTATGGGGCCGGCGGGCTACCGGCCCTCTGCCCCGCCCACACAGCGTAATTACGGGGCGAAATAAGTCCCGCAATTAAGCCGTGTGAACATAGCCTTTGAGTAAATCCAACACCATTACAATATAAGGCTGCGGGCAGCCAGAATTTTGTCATTTTTGTAGTGACTGTTCAGAACTCCATCAGCATAGACATCCTATAGAAAGGTCCTTTTCAGGCACAGTATCACGGCTCCATAAACTCTGGTTCTGGGAGCTGTATAGTCTGTTCTTTCAGCATTCCCTACTGAAAAGCAGAGGGTCCCCCCCCCCCCTCCTTTTAACACATACAGCAGCCCTCTAATATGTTACCAAGGCACAATAGTTATACTGTGACCCACACCTACAAGAGATTAGTGGCAATGTTATAACACCACTGATGTGCACCTATCATTCATTTACAACAGACTGGTGGTGGAGGGAGATAATGTCAGGTGAGAAGGAGGGCAATCATTTTGGCATCTAGTGGCCGCATACACTGTTGTCTTTCATACTGGATATCACAGATTACACCAAGTCAGTCTAGCTCAGAGGGAGATTTTTTTTTTTTTTTTTTTAAATATATTCCTTGTTTTGTGTGATCTTTTCGATATATCTATGCTTAAAGGCAGTGGTTCACTGTTTATTGCTGTCCCAAGGAGGGAAAAAACACAACACACCTCACCTCCATTAATAATCATCTTTATTTATATAGCGCCAACATATTCCGCAGCACTTTACAATATGGAGGGTATACATACAGACATTACACATTAAAAGTACTTACAAAGGAGACACGAGGTGTGAGGGCCCTGCTCGCAAGAGCTTACAATCTATTAGGGTGTAGGGTAAGATGAAGGGTAGGAAGTGCTGAGTTTACAATGGTCCAGACAAGTTTCATAAATAGGAGGTGGATTACACAAAACTTGGGTGAACATCTATATACAGATAAGTGCCTGTGAGTGCCCTAGTGAAGGGAGTGACAGAAGACTGATAGCAGGTGGGGGTTAGCAATTAAAGGGAACCTGTCACATAGGTTATGCCCCCCTTACTGAGGACAGCACAAGCTAGTGTCAGCCCTGCTGTTTCCAGCGCTGTGTCCCTTATTCTGTAAGATGCAATCAGTTTTAGAGCATTTACTCCTCAAATCTTATTCATGAGTAGGTGTTGGCCCCGCCCACTGACAGTTATTCTCATGTTTCTACCTATTCAAAGTAATAGGTTTGTCAGTTGAGGTGGGCGGGGCTAGCCTCAGATGGGCAGGGTTTGAAAAAAAACTGACACTCTGAAGGACTCTTCCGGCTGAAAACGGCAGATTTGAGCATTAAATACACGAAAACTCCAGCATCTTACAGAATAAGGGACACAGTGCTGGAAACAGCAGGTCTGACACTAGCTTGTGTTGTCCTCAGCAAGGGGGTATAATCTATGTGACAGGTTCTCTTTAAAGATTTTAGTAGGCCAAACTGAAGATGTGTTCTCAAGGCACTCTTAAACTATGAGGGTTGTGAATGTGCTTGATCGCACACGGTAGTGTGTTCCAGAGAACTGGTGCCGCATGTGTGAAGTCTTGGAGAAAGGCATGGGAGGTTCGGATGATTGATGAGTGTAACCTGATATCAGCAGAGCGGAGAGAGCGGGTAGGGTAGTAGACAGAGATGAGAGAGGAGATGTAGGGGGGTGCAGCACTGTGGAGAGCTTAATTCCAATCTTCTGTTGACATCTTTCCGAGGTGTCAGCAAGCGGCTGTTGCAGTGGTCATGTGCCACTGCCCGACCTCACCATTTAGACAACTCACTTATAAATGGTCAGGCAGTGGCACGTCACCACTGCAGCAGTGATGTCCCAGTTTGAAAGAACCGTTCTGCACTTCCGTTCGGTGACATGATCCACACTCTCTGAAACCGTGGGTATCATTTATATAAACGGTCTAACCGCAAATCTGTTCTGCTGCTCCTAGCAACCAATCAAGGCTTAGCTTTTATTTTTTTAAACCGCTCTGGAAAATTAAAGCCGAGTTCTGATTGGTTGCCATGACCTAAGACTGTTTTACCGTTAGACAGTTTTGATGCATAAATCCCAATGTCCATCAAGTCTCTCTCTATGCATGCCACTGGACTGACATTAAAGGGGTTGTCTCACTGCAAGGATTGCTTTTTATATTAAAGATCTTGCAATAACAAGTCACTATGTAATATATGTCCATTAACTGTGTCCCACCTATTCCTAGATATCCCTGCTTGTATGGGCTAAATCAGCTCCTCAGGTTGCTATAGCTACAGACCTGTTTGATCTCTCCTGATAGGCTGCAAGCACTGGTTGCTATAGCTACAGACCTGGCTTCTACTGCAGCCTAGTTGAAGCCAGTAAACACGCCCCCGAATTAAAAGTGAAACCAAGAAAAAAGGATGAATCGATGTAGTGAGACAACTGCTTTAAGCTTCTACGCCACATTTAATGGAGCTAATTCCCATCTGGTGTGGGAACCATGTAGAATAACTGACAGAATCTGTGCAAAATTTTCTACACCTCAGACTTCAAAAACTGAAACGGCAAAATTCCCATCATAGCTTTATTGATTTTAATAAAATGGAAAGCTTTCCGGTTGGATTAAACGTGGAATTCACTGCAGAAGGCAGGCATATTTCAGTGTGGAATCTGCATGCGTACTGCACCAAAATCCATTGCATGAACAGCCCCTTGAGGTAATTTGTTCAATTGCATAATGACTACATCCACACCCTAGTTAGTGACCATCTGAGTGAAGCATCTCTACTAACTCCATTTTACTATTTGGAAAGAATATTGAGAAAATGGTAAACAATTGTCAAAAAACAGCAAAGCCCCCTTTACTGTATTA